>ML107664.1:51732-74813 GCA_003697995.1 Taxidea taxus jeffersonii | reverse complement strand
TCCCTATGTTCTCTTTTAGGAGTTTTATGGTTTCCAGTCTCACATTTAGGTCTTTAATCCATTTTGAGTTTATTTTCATGTACAATGTAAGAAAGTGGTTCAGTTGCATTCTTTTGCATGTAGCTGTCCAGTTTTCCAACCATTTGTTGAAGAGACTGTCTTTTCCCTATTGTATATTCTTGCTTCCTTTGTCATAGATTAATTGGCCCTATACATGTGTAATTTATCTCTGGCCTCTCTCTTCTGTCCCATTGATCTATGTGTCTGTTTTCTGTGCCAGTACCAGACTGTTTTGATTACCACAGTTTTGTAGTATATCCTGAAATCTGGAATTGTGATAACTCTAGCTTTGTTGTTCTTTCTCAAGACTGCTTTGGCTATTCAGGGTCTTTTATAGTTTTATACAAATTTTAGGATTATTTATTCTAATTCTGTGGGGAAATGCTTTGGTATTTTGATAGGGATTGCATTGACTCTAAAGATTCTGTAGTAATAATATTTTAAAACTTTCAAAACCCATATTTGCTGTAGGACAGAGGGTAAAAAGGAGCAGTGGGAAGGCACGTAAGCATCCCACATTCATATATGGGTACATGTGTATGAAAGCAATGGAGGTGGCTGAACAGTTAGTTATTGCTGCTCTTTGCTAGCTTGGAACCTTCATTCAGTAGATAAAATGGAAAGTAAGATTAGCATACTCAATATCCAGAAAAAAGAATTACATTAATGATGTTTAGAAAATCATTTTCCTTTTTGGGCACCTGTATTGCTCAGTCGGTTAAGTGTCCAAATCTTGATTTTGGCTCAGGTCATGACCTCAGGGTGGTCGTGGGATCGAGCTCCTTGTTGGGCTCCATGCTCAGTGGAGAGTTGGCTTGAGATTCTGTCTTTCCTTTCCCTCTGCCCTTTCCCAAGCTTGCATGCTCTCTCTAAAAAAATAAACAAGTGCCATTTTCTTTTTCAATAAGGAAAAAAAAAAATGTAGCCATGGGGAAAATATGTAAGTTAGGCTTTAAGGTGATTAGGTGATTAAGGTGATTAAGGTGATTAGGAGTTTTCAGTCCTAAGGTGGTTTCTTTATTTTTGCTCCAGATTCAGATTTTAAATGAAATTTGATAGATCTCCTAATTCTCTGACATCCATTTTTTAAAATTTGCTTGTTTTGTTTCTCCACTAAATAGAATCTTGATAGTCCACATACCTTCTTGTGTTGATACGGCCTTTCCTATTTTATTCTTTTCTCCAATCTTTTTCTTTCCAGGCTCTTAAAGCATGTACATTCTTGGCCTAATGAGAAAGTTTATATTTAGAAATTGCCATAAATGGCATGCCTCAGAACTTATCTTGAAACTGCTCAATATCTGTTACAGTTAGAGCCAAGAAATACTGGTTATGAATGTCTTGCAAGTGTTTTAGGGTTTTCATAACCATGTTATGTTGCCTAGAATATAGTTCAAGAATTCTTGGAGAACCTTATTTTTATATCATATTACTCTATCTTTGAGATAGAATCTAGTGGTAGAATCGTCAATTTTGTTTACTGTTTCAAGGCATTTCTTAAATTTCAGGCCTCTTTTTATTTTCTTATAATGAAATTTATTCCTTCAAGTTTGACACAGGCAATGCTTCTCAGACCTCAATTTTTCCTCACTTTAAAAAAAAAAAACAGATCATTTTAATCTATTGTAATAGTTCTTATTCCAGTGGTTTCTAATCATATTTGAATTTTGATACTGATTATTCTGATTAATCAATGTTTTCCATTGCTTTCTCATCTAGGATATGTATGAATTCAGTCAAATACAATTAATCTAGTTTTGAAACTTTCCACAATACCTTTTGACATATGCAGATACAAAAGCAGTTTTCAGAATTCACTGTTTCCAGTAAGTAGACTATGTACCATGCAATATCCTTGATAGTATCTTCCAGATTCAAGGACTATAATTGTACCAGAGTTGGCTCCCTGGATGTCCTTAGAATTCTTGGAAAGCAAAGATTGTTGGCACATAGGAGTTTAGAGAGAAAAGAGTATCTGTACCAAACCCCTCCGTGCTTGATGAGCAGTTGAGCCTGGGCAGTGAAGGGACAAGCCCAAAGTCTACTCTCCAGTTCAGAAGACTCTAAGCTGCAGATGTGGGTAGAATGCCTTGCCCTGTTTCTGAGATGAAAACTAACAAGTACCTTAGCTTTTTCACTCTAAAGTTATAGTTTTATGCCTCTTACGGAAGATGTGTCTAATGAGTCAACCTTAAAACAACTTCATTTACTTAGAGAAAGAAATAATTTTGTGCCAATGAAACAGGTAGCCAAAAAATCGTGGCTAAACCCTTTCCTGCCAGTGTTTTGCTAACCATTAGCTAATTATATATTGTTCTCAAGCCTCAGTTTCCTTGTTAGAGAAATGACACTAAAAGTAATGCCTAGTTAGTAATGCCTAGTTTTTCTGGCATTTACCAGCTATGAAAATAAGTGCCATATAAGTACATAAAAACACAAACCAAGCGTGTCATTGACCATTTACAGACTTAGATTATTACATATAAAACTCTCCCATATTTTTGTTATTCCATGTAAGAAATAGACTATTCCATGTGAATTTTCATGTCAATTCCATTTACTTTCAAACAAGTTTCTCCAGAGGCAAAAAAAAAAAAAAAAAAAGGGAGGGGGCCGAGGGATTGTGTTAGCTACATGGATACACATACTTGCATAGGTACATATACAGAAGGAGAGACTTTTCAAGCTGACCTAAAATGTTGGACAGTTTTTTTATGTGAAATGTTTTAGCTGAACATCAAGTTTTATAGATAAATATCTTGCATGTTTTATAACTATATATGATAATTTTATTTAATTATCATTACTGGTGGTTATCATGATTCTACTAGCCCCACTTTGCATATTTAGTCAAAACCCCTCTGAAACATGATATATCAAAAAAAAAAAAAATCATGGGGTCCCACTATTGTGAGAGTAATAGTTGTTGAGGTGCCTCAATTCTGATGATCTTCACTCACTCTTCATCTCAGTAACTCACTGTCCTAAGCCCTACTCTGCCTAGGTATTAGCAGCTGAATTGTGCCCCCCCCCAGATTCACATGTAGAGGCTTTATACCCAGTATGACTATATTTGGAGATGGGGCCTTTAAGGAGATAATTAAGGTGAAATGGATTTGTAAGGGTAGAGCCCTAACCCAGTAAGACAGATGCCCCTAGAAGAGAAAGAGACATGAAGGGATCTAAGTAGACAAAAGAAGGGCCATGCAGGGACACAGAGAGAAGGCAACCATCTGGAAGCCAAGGAGACAGGCCACAGGAGAAACCAGTTGTCTGTACCTTGATCTGGAACTTCCAGCTTCTACAATTATGAGAAAATACATTTCTGTTGTATGAGCCGTCCAGTCTTTGGCATCTTGTTATGGAGCCCAGGCTGACTAACACTTCTGGGCGACCATAAAATCCAAACCCTTTTATGACCCCTGATCCTTCCAGCTTCCTCTATTTTCACTCCCACTATCATACTCTCTAAGCTCCATGAGAACTCCGGTCCGTAACAGTCGATTTTCTTCCCACATTAATCTCTCTCCAGCTATTCATGAGATAGGTCCAGTTGGTCGGAAACTTGTGCAACCACCAGGTGACAACACATGCTAGCAGAAAATAAGGGAGGGTTAGGGTTAGGGTTAGGGTAACCTACAACCCCTCTTCGTAAATGCCTCTTACGTTATCCTTAACTGATTGCCTCGCTTAATGTTTTACTCCTGCCACACCTGCCTGACAAGACCCCAAAGCTGAACTGATAGAACTGTCTCATTTCTCCACTCAAACACCCATTCCGACACCTATTCCGGCTGAAGAAACTGAAACAAGTTTAATTTGGTATCACCACAGATTCCTGCTGCCTCTGTTTCTGTTCAATTTCCTTTCCCATTTTCCTCAATCTCAAACATTTCACTTCCTCCTTCAAACTCCGTTAAGCGTCATCACTGTCTGTAGGCTTCCGCAAAGGACTCTGCTTCCAGCTTCCCTAGGAAGCGCGGGGCCTCTGGATTTGCTTTCCCCATCCCCTCCGAAGGGCCAAACTTCTCCATGTGTCCCGCACGCTAGAGGGTACGTTTCTGAGTTATTTCCCTCCCTTCTTGCAAACTTGTAAACTACCTTGATCTTATCCTGCCTCAAACAGGCGTTTCCATTCCCCAGTAATAAAACAAACAAGCAAAGCCAAACAGCAACGAACACCACAGTCCTGCCACTACTTCAGCAACCATTCTCACTCTCTCCTTTCCTGCACAGCCAGGTTCTGCAGAAGACAGCTGAGTCTGAGCCCCTGATTCCTATCCCACATTCACTGCACCTTCCACTACAACTTGGCCTCAACACTACCATGCTCCTAAGCAGCGGTCAGCAAACTTTTTCTGTAAAGACCCAGGTGGTAAATATTTTTGGTTTTGCAGGCCATACGGTTTGTGTGGCAACTACTCGGTTTTGTTGTTACAGCATGAAACTGACACAGACAATACATAAGCAAATGATATTAGATGCATTCCATTAAAACTTTTTATCGCTGAAATTTGAATGTAATATAATGTCGGTGGAGAGCAAAATAGTATTGTACTTTGGATTTTTTTTTTTTTAAGCAACTGAAAATACAAAAACATTCTAACCTTATCAACCACGCACAAACAGGTGGCTGGCCAGATTTGGCCCGCAGGCAGTCTTCAAACTCGTGTACCAAACCTATTCTTTCCAGCATTACCAATCACCTCCATATTACACTCAAACGAATGGGTATTCGTAACATCCTAAGCTCAGTAGCCTTCTTCCCTGAATTGTCCTCTAGACCACTTCTTTTTAAATCTCTTCTCTTCCCCATATTTTGTCACAGTGCTCTTTCTATGTATTTTTCTCCTGTCTGGACATTTTTTTCTGTTTTCCTTCCTAGGCCCCTCTACTCCAGCTACCCCTTAAATGTCAGTGTCCCCAGGTTCCCAGGCTCACACATCACCTCCTTTTTCTGTACATCATGCATGTTCTCATTGGGGGACCTCATCTGCAGCCTTGGCCTCAATATACCCATGTCTTCCCAGTGTGCCATCCCATCTTTGATCCTTGATTTCCCTCTGAGCTCCACACACAGACATGATAGACATTTCTATCCAGAGATCCCAGAAGCATTCAAATGTAACTTTTATATATCTATATATATAAAGTAAGTATCTATATATCTATAACTATATCTATATATCTATGTATATAAAGTCTTTTCCACCCATGAACAAACAACTGTTCAACCATTTTTCAGAACTAAAAAACAAAGCTCAAATTGTCCTGCCTAGAGATTTCCATATTTCTCTTTCCCTCCCTCTCACTCTCTCTCTCTCTCTCTCTCCACACACACACACACACACACACACTCACTCACTCACCAGAACTATTGAGTCTATCTCCTTAAATGTTCTCATATCCGTAAACCATCTCCAGCTCCACCTTAGTGGAGGTCCTGATGGTTTCTGTCCTGGAGTACTATGCTAGACAGTCACACGGGTTATTCTTTATTTCCCATCATCCTCCCATTTCAAGATATTTTCTCAATGTTTCTCTACCCTTTTCTATGCCCTGAGAGACCAACCTATAATTACTGCAACTTCCAGCTTCCCTGGTCTCTGGCTTCCCATTGGGTTCATTCCCCTGTAATAGGCATAGGGTATTAAGAGCTTCCTGCTCTTGTGGTTCCCTGGGTGCTTTACCATCCTTAGCCCTGTCTACACCCTGTAAATAGTCCTTCAGTAATCTCTCTTCAGTTAAGCCCATTGAAAGGGTCAACTGCTTCCTGCCAACTGAAATACAAACTAACTTGCATTCCTAGTTCCAGTCCATCCCCACCCATTCCGTGCTACCACTGGACTAATACAGCTGAGTCACAAATCTGATTATAGTTCCTCAGTGACCTGCAGTGGTTCTCAAGTTCAAGTCCATATCCTTAGCTTAGTTTACAAAACCTTCATGATTTGATAATATCTCTCGATGCAGTCTTACCTTCTACACAGCTCTTTCCTCTCATAAACCAAAAACTAGTTGCTGTCTCCCCAACAAGCCAGGCTCTCCATTCCTCCTTTTCTTTCCATTCTGTTTTCCTAATGGAACTCTTCCCTTTCTCTCTTCAGCTTGCCAACTCCTACTTCAAAATTCAGCTCAAATGTCTCCTCTTGTAGAGTCTTCCAGTCTTGTTTAGATGCCCACCAATGTATTATATACCTGTTGTATTTTTATCAGACTTCAGCAGTAATTGTGGATTAATGTTGTCTCCCCACCGGTATAAAACATTTTGAGGGCAAGGAACATGACTTATTTTGTTGATCCTAGCTACAAAGCAGAGAACTTTGACTGGTACTCCTCTTCCTTGTTCTTAACCACAAATTAGAAAGAATCCTCTTTTTTCTCCCTTCTGCTCATTGTGAGGAATGTTCCTAAATATCTCAAAACTCATTCAAGGCCAAAACTTGGGCCTTGAATGCTTAGTATCATTCTACATCATGGCAAAATGATCATGAGTTGCTCTCCCTAGACTGGAGTCTGAGAGCTACTAGTAAAAGGATCTCTCTGGAGGTCATATTCTCTGCAGCTATTCCTTCTCTTGCGATAGATAGCTTGGCTCCTCCAAGGCACATGGCTGAGGACAGAGTCTGAGAAGACCAGGAAGACATTTGCAACAGAGTTGAGCAGGCCAAACATACACTGGTAATATATTTCTCAGTTCCCAGCTTTGGGAATTTTACAGAGCATTAGTTTGCATGTATATTTGCTGGAGAGGCAAGTTCTTAAGAGAGAGTAGGCACAACGCTCTTGAAAAGATCCTGACTCAGTCACCTCTGTCATCATCTTAGTCCTTCTCCACACTCTGAAGTTTAAGAGAAAGAGACGAAAAGAGAGATAAAGGCAGATGGACAAACTGACAGAGAAAGAGAAGAAGGTTGACACTCACTAGTGATGTGATAGTGTCATTTCTTGAATGACCAATCTAATTGCTAAAATGTTCCCCTTTTTATGAGAGCCCTTGCCCCTACATCAGAATTACCCCAGTCAGTAGGGATGGTTGCACAGGTGGTGCAGGGACTCTGACCACTGAGTTCATCGCTTTCACTCAGTCCCTGCAAGATCCTCACACCCTGAAATCCTGCACGTGGATTTGGTCCTGTAAATCACCATGGTAATGAGCACTACATAAATAACTCATAGAGTTCAATAGAAAAAAAAAAAAGCTAACAATGAACATGAATAATGAGGAAGTAAGGGCTTTGTGCACTAGTTCCAATTAAACTGCTCACAATAAATAAACACACTTATGCTTTCTTGAATCTGTGGGTGCTGGCTTTCTTTGCCTAGAGAGAATAAAGACCGAATAAGTAATAGAGAGGAAACTGGATTTATTGATTCAAATATAGTTTTAAAAAAGGAAAGGTGGCTTGAACAATAACAGGGGAAATGGGAGCCAGTCACAGAGTGATACTGTGCACCTTCAATCAAAACAAGGTAAAGAAAAACAGATTTTTTGTAAAAATAAATTTTTAAAGGAAAAAAAAGTCTCCCAACAGGTTAGAGTTAAATATAAAAGTATTGACTAAAGTGGAACTGAACATGCATAAGAAACAGTTAACAATGCTTTATAAGTTCAGCCATGACAGTATTCGTGTAGGAAAAGTCTGCCTTTCAATATTTTGGCAATAGCTTGATAAGGAGCCAACAGGAGTTTTCACACAGCACCTTAAAAGCCTGTCTTATCCTTGGGGTTTCTTCAGCCAATGAAAGTTTGTCATGATGATGTAATGCTCCTGAGTTGTGTTTCAGCACCGAGTATGTGGTCACCGGATATCATGCCTGAGATATAGGTAAGTTTCTGGATCAAATCTTTCTTTCCAGCCTGTTCCCCTGCTTAAACTAATTTCAGCAGAGATCATTTGTTTCTCATCTAGTTTCCTATCTCTGAACATTTTTTTTAATGTGGGCTAGGGTTATTATAGAATTGTAAAGACAGCTGGTAAACAAAATGATGGGATCTAAGAGTCAATTTTCCTCTGTTATTAGTATGAAGGCTTTTACTCCTCAGCAATTTATCATCACCTCAGAGGGGAAGAGCAGCAATCAGGGTTATGCTTTGTCTGTTAAGGGAGTTCTAGTCCTTTAACAAACAAGTTTTACTAGAAAGACATTTTCAGGGAGATGGAAAGATTTCTTTTTAAGGATTCACACTGAATTTGATTTATATTATTAAGTGAGCCCCCACTGAACTGTAAGCAGGGAACAAAGTTTCAATGTTTATTGTAAATAGGGAATATATAGAGATCCTGCCTCCACAGAGGTTAAACCCTACAAGAGAGATAGAGAGACAGCACGCTCTTTGTTTTCTGTTTTTAATTAAGTCAAAAACAATTTACAAAGAAAAAAAAAACCTAAAAATTTGATGATCTTTAGTGGCCTAATAGTTATATGAAGTTCAATAGAAAAATAAATAAATATGAATAAACTCATTCTGATAAATTGATGTGCAGATGCTTTTGTATGTAAGAACCATTTTTAAATCTGGAGTATTTTGAAAATTTGAGCGAGGTAACCAGCACAACCAATGGCTGTGTACCTCTTGCTTTTCTCTCCATGATACCTTCTGCAAATGTGGAGATTTTTAAGGCACTCTTATTAGTTCCAGTCAAGCTGTGTATATTCAAGCAACTTGAGTTACAGAACACTATTATGCAGATAATTTAAGAATTTTTGAAAAATCAAGAATGCTACTGGGAAAAGAGAATGGGTCAGGGGGAGGGGGCTGCCGGGAGGGGAGGAGTTTAATAACATGTTACCAGTAACACTGATTGAATTATCCAATTAGTCATCTTTCCCTTTCCTTCTGATCATACAGACACAGACTCTGAGAAGAGCATCTCAGTTAAGAGTAGGGAAAAAATTATCTTCAGCAATGAGGAAAAACAGAAAATGTTAAGTGTTACAGATTTTCTAACAGGAGAAACATGTTTTTCGTCTTTTGTAGAACTTGGTATCTGATGGGTGTTGATGCATATATCTTTTACTAAAAACTTTTCAACCTTCTAACTTAAAAACTACTCTGCTCTGCTCTCGGCTGAGCTTCTCAACTACACATCACTTTCCACTGCATCTTCATTTACTTTTCTTCCAAAGAGTGAGGTCATCTCTCTACCATACTTCCTAAATGGTTAATAGATGCTCACCCCTTGCATAAAATTATCCTCCTCTCTTTTGTTCCACAGTTAATTCATTTTTCTCTTAAGCGTTTGGTACTACAAAGTAGACCTTGTAGAAATTCTTTAAAATGTATCAGTCAGCATGATATAAACATTACTCACTTTCCTTTTTTAGCCATAATTTTCCATAACATTGCTTTGGTGCAGTGCTTGGTACCGACACTTGGGACTTAGATAAAATCTCCCTATTTCCGTAGCATTCTGTGCTTTGTTTCTTGCACCATAAATTCTGCACAGGGAGCCAACACAGTTACAAGAAGTGGTAAAAGTCCTGTGCTAGAACTGAATGAATGAGTGAGAGGTGCTCTAGAATGACTGATGGAAAGAGAAAACATTTCCAAGAAAGGGAAACAGTATGGTTAAGGTAGAGAATGATGAGAACTACAGGAGGGATGACCTAGTTTCTGATATAGGATGCATTTGGCTTTGGGGCCTTGGTCTGTGCTGAAATCCTGGGCCTTTATCACAGAGCTTTGGTGTAGCACTTGTAGCTCATTAAGCTTGGGTTCCCAATTCTCACAGCACCCAGCTGGAAGCAGAAAGGACAAACGTGTGGATTAAAGCACAACTCATTAGTCTGCCAGCCAGGACTTCGGAGAGGCCTAGAAGGAATCCACTTGGGGTTCTGCTTGATCTAGGAAAGCTCTTTGATCCTTACTCTATGATGCAACTATGCAGAAAAATTCAGGAATTTTTAAAGTTCTTTTTTTATGAGGAAGATACTGCTTAAGGAAGAACCTCAGGGCATGATCTGAACACAGATGGGGACCAATAATGCACCTTTGTGATTTATTCCGTGGACAGAGCAGGCCTTGGAAAAGACAATCCAGGGTAGATCTCTTTGTATGCATAAGGTCAGAAGGTTACAGTCCAATTCCAGCTTTTCTGAAATCAGAAGGTTATATCAGCCCGAAAGACAGTCTAGAGGATTTGTAAGTTCACGAAGTCTGGTAACCCAGAAAATAAGATTCTGGTAACCCAGAAAATAAAGTTTCTATCCTTAAAGAGCTTTCAGTTTTCCTTGATTTGGTAAGTCTTAAAGAATACTACTGTGATCCATCAAGCACAGAGAAGTAGAAGTCTGTGGTAAAAAGAGGATGGCCACACACCCCGGTGTGCCAAAGATGGTCCCAGTATATGTGCCTTATCTCGATATGATTATCCATAGCGCTTCTGTTCATTTTCAGCAGTTCCTGGTTTGTTACTCCCAAATGATGAACCATTAAAAGAATTTAAATATGAGCTAAAGGAGGATCGTTAATCCTGGCAAGAAATTCTGAGGCCTTGACCCAAGGCAGTGGTCATGGTGATAGGGAGGAGCAAACATTGTCCATTTCCCTTTTAGAAACAGTATCCCCACCTCCTCTGGGAGAGTTTCTCTCCTCCCTTTGTGAGGTGTCTCTGTGTGTCAGTCAGTCAAGGGCCTTCACAGGCCACGGGGTGGGCATGGCCAATGAGGACATGGGCACTCTCCTGGAACTTCGCCCCTTGGGCAGAATGATGAAATGAGAGAAGGGGAAGCAGTTGAGCAGGGACAGTCCCAGTAAGCAGGTCCTGCTATGGAGACCTCCCCCTACCAACCCCCCCCCAAGAAAAAACCAGCCCCTGTCATCTCTGGGTCAGCTCTTCAGCCTTCCTTTCAGTCTGTGAGTTCCCCGGTAGACTTCCCACAAACATCTCTTTGGTTTACCTCTGCCAGAGTTCCAGTTCTGCCGCTCACAAGAAGGCCCATGCAGATAACCACTGTCAGTATGCTCCAGGTCCACATGGAGGAAAAGCAAGGCGATACACTCACCAACGAGCACTTTTCTTTTCACGCGGTGTCTGAGCCATGATTTTTGTAAAGCAACTTCCTACTGTCTTCTCCCTCTACCCCTTTCATAGAGTTCGTCAGATGCCGTATCTACTTCACAGCTAATTTTCCAGTCCTCAAGTGTGTATATATCCACAGCAGTGGAGTTTGCTTTGTTCAAAGACAATTCTTGGTGTTGAATTTGAAGGTCTGGCTTCTGTGGCCGAGAGTCCAAGAGCCCAGGATTTGTTTCCTTGCCTCTTGTGGTGGTTCCAGTACTATACGGGGGTGAGGGGAGGGGAGGGAGGGGGGGCTGCAAAAGTCTAAGACTTAACTTAAAACAAAACAAAACAAAACCGAAACAGACTCTACAAACAGACCTTTTCTGGGAGGTCATTTGTCAATGGACTGAACGCGCGTGTGAAACCGGAAGTGTTTATTTTGGTATTGTTCTCCTTTAAACCGTTTGAGGCACGTCATGTTGTCCCTGTGGTGGTAAGCCAGCTAGAAGGTGCTGAGCAGGGACCTAGCCCGGGCTGCACACGCTGGCTTCGGGTGGGGGCAGGGGAGAGGGGGCAAAGGGAAAACTGGGGAGGGCAAGACCATACTCTGCGATTGGCTGGATTTTGATGCAGCATATACTCTAAGGTCCTGAAATATGGTATGCAGGAAGTCTCCACAGATGCACTCTGCTGCAGTTCTTGAAAGGCAGGAACAAATTTAAACTGGGTTTTGTAAAAACAAATGACATCATTCCTGCATACTCTGAAAAGCTGCAGCCCCAATGGAACATTTTCCCATTTTCCCCTTTGCTCTTTATGTGTCTGACTGCGGGGCTTCAGGTTTTTATGCTGCACGTTTAAGTGGCTAAATCTTGCAGGGAATAACCTTTCATCACTTGCCTCTAAAAATAATAAAATCCAAGAAGAAAATATAGAGGCATGTAAAAGTTCATTTAAACTCACGTTTAATCTCCATGTGGCTGTTATCTAGAGACGTGACAGCACATGGGAAGAATTCTAGTAATCTGAAAGAAACAATAACAAAATGCTGTATTGGGGACTGTCATCATGGAAATTATGGCACTGATTTATTTTGGGTGGCCTTCACTGCACAGTGTTCGGCGGTGGTGGTGGGGAGGACAAGGATTTCCATTTAGGGATTTTTCTGGGTTTGCATTGTTAGCTGCCAATGTAATCAGGGATCTGTTGTAGTTAAGATAGTCAGTGAAGAACTATATTGAAATGCTGTTTTAGATGTGCTGTTCTCCGATATAGAATTCCACAAAATAGAAAAGATATGCGAATCTGAAAGGTTTGGGGGGATTTTTTTTTTTTTTAATGCAGCAGATCTAGCTGACTTTCAGAAAGTTGTTTAAGAAGCTGGACACCTGAAAATGCAATATTGAACGTTGGACAGATCAAAATGTGATGGAAGTTTTCTCATCAAGAAAACATTTGCTTAATCACTGTCCTTAGTCAAAGGATGGCCCAGGAAGTTCCCTATTTGTCAGTGTCCATCCTGTCTGAGCAACTGGATGGACACATACACAGTGACGGCCCACCAAAGCTCAAAGCCTACCTGGTTTTCTCAGTCCCATCCCCGAATCCCAGACCTAACAATTCACCTTCCTAAAACCAGTTTCCACACCTAATTCTAGAAACTGCTTTTCTTTATTGACTGGACTATGAAAATCTTTTTAGTTTAATTTTCTTCAATGTTATTATTAGATGGCAAACAAAAGTGAATTTCAAACCACAAGGATGAATTTTATATGAGAAACTATATTGGGGTGCCTGGGTGGCTAAGTGGGTTAAAGCCTCTGCCTACGGCTCAGGTCATGATCCCAGGGTCCTGGGATCGAGCCCCACATCGGGCTCTCTGCTCAGCGGGGAGCCTGCTTCCCTCTCTCTCTCTCTCTCTCTCTGCTTGCTTCTCTGCCTGCTTGTAATCTCTGTCAAATAAATTTAAAAAATCTTAAAAAAAAAACTATATCAGATATCTTCTGAACTGACATATGTACCTAAAACCATACACCCTTAAAATTCTCAGTGACATATTCAGGAAACAGAGGCAAGATGATGCCTGCCTTTCTTTCTGAAATGAAAGCAGCCCGGAGATAACCTTAAAGAGAAATGAAGAAACAAGTTCATATGTCCAACCTTGTCCTCCCCCCTAAACATTAATTTTACATTTCTGGTTCTGCAAAGTTCCTTCGCCCTTCAAACCCTAAAGGTCATCTTTGAAAACCCCACTTTTGTTCATCCCATTGTGAATTAAATACTAGCTACTGCTTAGACCCAAAGAAAGTCCTATGCCAACAATATGAATAATATCTAAAATAAATATATATTTACTGGTTAAGAAATGCAAGGCATTGGATTAAATAAACATGTATTTGTTATCAAGGATGAGACCATTGGTTTATTTTCATTGCCCTCCTCTTCAAAATTGCCCTTTCATTTTGAAAGAAAATTTTAAAAATATTTTTCTAGATGATTTTCTCCATTCTCTTATCTGAAATTGTTTCCACTGGGGAAAGATGCCCAACTAGATCTTCTTATGGAGCTAAACGTGATTTTCTCTTTCTATAACCACTTTATTCCATTAGAAACACTTTTTACATGTGGGAAGCCTGCTTTATCCTTCCCAGTTTGGGAAAAGAGGAGAGAACTTACCAGCACCTCCTTATGAACTTCTAGCTCTCTTCTTTTTTCTTACTTTGTCTTTTACCTCCCTGAACTGTTGGAGCTGAGAAAACAGATATAGAAGCTTGGGGTTGGAGTGGTTGCTTAAACCCTTCCTTGAACCTTAAAATTAAAAAAAAAAAAAAATGTTTTAAGTAGAAAAGAGGAACAATATGTAACAATTTCTAAGTTCTACTCACTCTGCTTGAATTCTTCCCATGGTATGCACTTGTTGAATGTTATACACCAAAACTGTCTTGGAATTTTCGTTCAAAAAATATCTTACAGGCACTTAAAACTTTGAGTTTAATAATTTAAAAAAAAAGAGGAGGGGAGTATTAGGAGATGTAAAGAAACCTAAATTCAATTATCTTTTGCTGATAATTGCTGTGTAACCTAAGACAAGTTTATGTTATTAAAAAATGCAATGGAAATTCTACCATTTATTCAATTTGCCCAAAATTTGGTAGAAACAAATCCCATAATACTGACGTAATTGTATATATCCACTCCAATTTATATGGCAAGCAAATAAAAAGGAGTTGTGAAAGGCATGCGTGGGATACAAGGACAGAAAATCACAGCAAAGCACGAGCCCAATCACATTGTTCTTCTGTTCAGTACTTTCTGATGGCTTCCCATTTCTTTTAGAGAAATCCCAGTACCCTTGCAGAGGTCAAGGTTCTGCACTCAGCTCCTTCCTGCCTGACCACAACTTCTCCCCTCTCACCTCACTTGCTCAATTTCAGCCACACTAAACTCCTTACTGTTTATTAGACAGTCCAAACATATGTCAACTTCAGAATCTTTGCAGAAACAAATTTCTGTGCCTGGGACAATGTCCCTCTAGATGGACATGTGCTAGCTCCTGTGTTTCCTTCAGAGCCCTGCTCAAAGGCCATGGTTTCAGGGAGACCTTCCCTGACCACAGTATATAAAATAGCAGCCTCCTCTATCATTCATCAGTACTTGCTACTTCCAATATCCTTGATGCCCTGTAGCCCTCTTTACTTTTTCCAGAGCACATATAAACATCTGACATTCTCTGTATTTGTTGATTTGTTTATTGTCTGCCTTCCCTCACTGGAAGGAAAACTCCATTAGGGCATGAGCTGGGCTTTGTTGCCCAGTGTCTACAACAATACCCATCACAAAGAAGGGGCTCAGCAAATATGTGTTGAATAAATGAATGAAGAATTAATGAATGTCTGATTTTTAAATCCTAACATAATTCCATATCTCTAAGACCTCTTTATTTTTATGTCTTCACAGAAAAATTATACTTCTCTTTGTTCCCAAATCTTATATCACTGAAGTTGTAATTAGACATATTTAACATTAAAATATAAACCAAAAGGGTTTTTTCATTTGAAAATTGTACATTAATATCAGTGACCCTCTTTCAAATATAATCCTCTTCTGTTCTTTCATTATTTTACATACTGCCTTCTCTCTCCTGCCCTTGCTTAAAAATTAATGAAAATAATAGCACTCACTGGTTTTTCCGGTGACCCCTTACACAATAATTTCCTGAGTTGGTTTGAATCTGTGTTTCATTTGGCTCCAGCACAGAAAGTTCTCCTATACCTTCTCTTCATTCTTAATATTTTCCCCATTCTTGTTCATGTCCCCGGAGCCCTTGAAACCATGAAGTTTCAATGATTTTTTAAATTTTTCTAATTTCTGGGACACCTGGGTGGCTCAGTTAGTTAAGTGGCTGCCTTCAGCTCGGGTCATGATCCCAGCATCCTGGGATCGAGTCCCACATCGAGCTCCTTGCTCGGCAGGGAGCCTGCTTCTCCCTCTGCCTCTGCCTGCCATTCTGTCTGCCTGTGCTCACTCTCTCTCTCTCTCTCTGACAAATAAAATAAAGTAAAATAAATTTTTTTTTCTAATTTCTGCTTGCAATGCTCTAACCCTTACCTATTGCATTGCCATCTCCTTCCCTGCTAGAAACTCCGTTCTGTGAGGTTACTCCAACTGTAATCTTTGGAAAAATACAGTGGACTGAGTGGACCCTTATGACAGTGAGTTCTCATGAAAAAATGAGCAAAGGAATCCTTGATTTGGATGAGTCATGTAAGAGATGTGCTTTGACACAAGCTGGCTTATTACCTTCCTTAACAATAATAGGTTGCAAAACAGAAGTATGTTAAATACTGAGCTAAAGGATAACCTGTTTTTTCCTGTGCTTCTGCATTCTTAATGGTTTTTTTACTGTTGTGCATAAAACTCCTTATTTATAGAACTCTAAACTTTAAAAGAATTTAGGACATTATGTTTTCCATCTCCTACAATTTCACAAACTACCACTTGCTGGTAAAATCCTGCCATGCTAGCTTCTCTTCTTTTCCCTATTCCTAATTCGATCTGAAATCTGAACATAAGCTTTGCTGTCCAATAGAACTTTCTGCAATAATGGAAATGTCTTAGAGCCACACTGTTCGAAACAGTAACCACTGGCCCCATGTGGCTATTGAGAGTTTGAAACCCGACCAATGCAATGGAGGAACTGAAGTGTTAATTTTCAGAAGGCTATCATTAATGAAGATAAATCTCCCCCAACAAAAATGGAGAGTAGATAAACTCAGTCTACATCTCCGTGTAGTCTACATCTCTATCCAAAGCTCATATCCTTACCTTCTCTTGGTCACACACTTTATTATTCCCAGTGTTTTTCAGGAAAATTCCCTAAAAAGTAAAACTGGAAAAGTACTTTGACAGTCAACTCTCAGGTATCTGTAGTGAGAGAGTAATGTTCATCAATTTTATAATGAAACTAGGGCTTCGTGTTAACTTTGGTTTGGAATCTTGTACAGTGACTCTGCTGCTACAACAGTAGTTGAATTATACTTAACTTCATTACTTTTACCCACACTGCAAGGTACTTTTAGGTCATGATTTCCAGATGGTTAGATTCAGAACAGAAAGAGAAAGTGACCTAGAGACTTTGATAACCTGAATTCTGAAAATATCAATGTCTCATTACATAGAATCTAAATACTCCCATGTCTGTCAATGCATTATTACCTGTGATAATTTGACATTAGTTAAAACTGAACAGTGTTCTTAGCAATACTGTGCAGAAAAGATGAAATTTCAGGCTGCTCCAAATGACTTCACTCAACTTAAAATGTATTTATGATACTATATAAAATTCCTTTGATTCTTAAATTTTTCAATCTTTGTAATTGTAGAAATCTCTCTATATCATGGGCGTTACCAAAGTTTAATTTATCTTTGCTTCTAAGTTACCAAAACTTATCTTTGTATGTGTATAAAGGAATCCTCCCTTTAATTTTTTTTTTTAATTTGAGTACACTTGGCACACAATGTTACATTAGTTTCAGGTATCCATCTTAGTAATTTAACAAGTTTATACATTATGCTATTGTCACCACAAGTGTAGCTACATCTGTCACCATATAATGCTATTACAATATCATCTACTGTATTTCCTAAGCTGTGCCTTTCATTCTTTTGTCTTATTCATTCCATACCTGGAAGCCATATCTCCCGCCCCCTCTTCACCCATTTTGTCCAATCCCCTGCCACTTTGGCAACCATCAGTTTGTTCTCTGTATTTATAGGTCTGATTCTGCTTTTCATTTGTTTATTCGTTTGTAGTTTTGGGGTTTTTTAAATTCCACTTACGAGTGGAATCATGTGGCACTTGTCTTTCTCAGTCTGACTTATTTCACTTAGCATAACACCCTCTAGGTCCATCCATGTTGTCTCAATTGACACAATCTCATCCTTTTAATGGTTGTATAATATTCCTGTGTGTGTGTGTGTGTGTGTGTGTGTGTACCACAGTTTCCTTAGCATTCACCTATTGATGGACACTTAGGTTGCTTCCATGTCTAGACTATTATAAATAACACAGCAATAAACATAGGGATGCATATATTTTTTTGAATTAATGTTTTCATTTTCTTTCAGTAAATACCCAATTGTATGACTCCTTTTTTATTACTCTCTAGACATCATGCCTTCATAGAGTTGCTCCAATGGTGCCACATCAGTAAGTAGGATGTTAACCTATAGCCAGACAAAAAATGTCAAAACCTAGTGGAAAAAACACTTACCCACAGCTCCATAGGGTTTATTCTGCAGAACACTATTTTTGAGACATTCCCTGACCTTAACAAAACAAATTGAAAAGACAGAAACTTCATTATACCAGAAAAATTAGAATACACATTGACATATTAAAGATTCTAAGAAGTCCAGTAGCAAAGAAACCTATTGGTTGTTTTTTAGATTCGGTGTTTCTTCGTGAATTTGGCCTTAGAACACTATATTTTCTCACCTGACATCTCTGAATAGCCCATGAAACTAATGTTCCAGAGAATACACTTTGAGAAATCCTGTCTCAGCATTAGGATACCCCTGGTATCAATTTTTTGTTTCCAGATATTCTGGTGTATTCCAGGTCTAGATACATTCACCAGATTCAGAAACCTTATTGATTCTACAGACTCTTGATTTGAGAGAGCTTCCTGGAGGTCAGTAAAATGTGAAAGGTAGATAGATGATAGGTAGATATAAATAGATAAAGTTTCATTCACCATGTAATACAAGAGTCCCCAATGAGAACTTCTCTAACAGTTTGTAGTTGCTTTGCCAAGAGGCTTCTAACATATTTGGAATCGCAATTGCTCAAGTCAGAAATCTGTCATTAATTGCAGGTGCAATTAACTTTATGATGATTCCTTGTAAGTAAGCTCTTGTAGACAAGATTTCCCCCGCTGAAAATACCTGGAGGGCCTGTTACAAATAGCAGTTCCCAGGACCAGGTAACACACAGTAGTTTGCATGATTCACCTTAGTTTTAGCTTGATTTCTTGGAGACTACAGGAATGAACTCTCCTACATGACTCAGTTAAGGAAATTATCTGTGTAAGGATTGCCCATGAAACTGCTATGTGGTAAAAATGAAAAGTATCTCTAAAAGTCAGAAAAGCATCCTTAAAATAGTCTTCCCTCGGGAACAACATGACTTAGTGGCTTTTTCCAAACAAATACTAAGTTAAAAAGGAAAGGATTTACATGGTGTCCAGATTTCAGAATTCTACAGTTCTGAGATATGCTTTATCTACCTAATAACTACTCTCTCCAAACCACTTTAATATGTGAGTCTCACAGAGAGGGACTTTATCTGCTTCACAGATTCTTTTCCAGCAAGGATCTCTAGCCGTGCTTTTAATCTATATTTAAGAAATTGAAGGCAGGCTATGGCAGTGGATCACATGAGATAGCGCTGTATAAAAGATGAACTTTGGAGTCAGAAAGACATAGGTTCACAAAATTCTGACTCTAACAACCATAAACTGTATAACCACTGGAGGCTGCTTAACTTTTCTGAATGTCATTTTCTCCATCCGTGAAATGGGTGATTTGGCACCTACAACAAAAGATAGTTGGGGGAATCGAATGAGACAGTGGATGTAAAGCATTTAGAACAGAGCCTTGAAAATAGTAAAATGTACCCAAGAATGTGGATTATTACTCTAAGCTGTTATTTTGGTCTAGGAAAACTTTCTGAATTATTTTTTCTCTATATATAGCTTCTAGAATATAATATTCAAACATCCATTTTTTTAAGCTACATATTCCATGGATTCTATTCCTTTATCCAACAAATGCTCCAGTCACTAAGGATCAGGAAAGAAGACAAAGTCCTGAACCATGGTACAAATCATAGCAGCACATAACAGCAAGTATATTATGAGAGAGGCATGATCACAGTGGTGTGGGAAGACAAGAAGGGAGTAGAAAACTCTGCCCTAGTGTGGGTTGGTCTTTTTTAGGGGAGAAAGCAGAGGATCTGTGCCCTGACAAACCAAGGGAATTTGCCTGGTGGTGGAGAATGTACAGGGTCTTCCAAGAGATGTATCAGGAACTGACATTTCCAGTGGGTCTAGATATCCATATGTGGCTTTAGGAAAGGAAGACAGAAAGAACAAGGTTCAAGGGTATCTATATAAGATGTTGGAGAAGGCAAAATTGGTCAGACTAGAAAGAAAGGAGAGAAAAAAAGTAATTAAGTTATTATACATCTACTATGGTTGACATCGTACCAGATGCTTTATCTATACCTTGGCATCTAAATCAAGTGACGACACTCTGAGATATGTAGTATTATCTCTGGTGTGCAGGTGAGGAAAGAGTGGTTCTCAGAAGTTAAATAAGTTTCCCAAAGTTATATAAAAAGAAATTGAAGGAACTTGGCTTCCAGCCCAGGTTTGTCAAATGACAAGAGCCCATGCCACCTCTATTTTAAACAAGGGGAACCAGCAGGGGTCTTCAATCAAGGAAGAAATCTCATCAAAAGTTTTTTTTGAAAAGAAAGTATAGTGACAGAATATAAAATGATGGGCTGGAGGGAGATAAGTCTGGGGATTGGGAGATAAATTCAAGGTTATCACAGCTTTGAGGCAGAAAGATGAGCAAAGACCCTGAGAGCCAGCCCATGTGCAGGTGGAGAGAGAAACAGTTCTTAGAGAGACTCAGAGAGATTTGGATACCAATTGGATGTGAGTATACCTCAGAATAAAATCTCCAACCCCAGTCATGATAGAATGTATGTGGGGGAGAAGTGTGGGCTTCATTAAAATTCATTAAAATGCTTTATGTTAATTTGGAAGAGCAGAACCAAACACGTGGCATTGGGTCATCTAAACCTGCGCTGCTCAGAGTATGGCCCACAACCAGCACCTAGATGCACCCAGGAAATGACATATTTCATGCCCCACTCAGGACATTCTGAAACAATCTACATTTTAATGAGATCTCTAGGTCAAAGAAAAACTAACATAGGAAAACTAAAATTGAGGGTAATAGAGGAGGAAGGGGTCAGGGAGGAGAGGCAATTTTCTGTAATCTATAATTTTTATAATCTATAATCTCTCAAAAACATTCTGGTTAGCAATTATTTAATTTCATATTACTTTTATTATGTTAAGAAGTTTCTAGAAGAGAGGTGCCTGTGTGGCTCAGAGGGTTAAAGCCTCTGCCTTCGGCTCAGGTCATGATCCTGTGGTCCTGGGATTGAGCCCCGCATGGCATTGGGCTCTCTGCTCAGCAGGGAACCTGCTTCCCCTTCTCTGTCTGACTCTCTGCCTACTTGTGATCTCTGTCTGTCAAATAAATAAATAAAATCTTTAAAAAAAAGTTTCTAGAAGAAGCTTCAACAGGTGCTGACATAACCAAGGTGTAAAAGGCAGATGCTCCTTCAAATTCGGTGTTTTATAAAAGACTGCCAAATCCAAGCTGTAACCGAATGATTAGGTAGCATTTGATCTTCTCATTTGGAATGTCAGCAGGGCTAATGCTTACATAAGCTCTATGCTGTCTCATAATGTCCTTCAGTTACCAGGAAAGTAGAAATCCAAAAGAGAGTCTACTTTATCATCATGATTGCCTGAGAAGGGGACAGAACAGAAAGATCTTGAAGTATTTTCTGAACATTCAATTGGTTCATTCAATACATATGTGAACTAATGTGTGTGTAGGTATGTAAGGTCTTGAGCACTGTCCTGAATTTACTATTCTGCTTTCTAATTTCTGTTGATCCAAAGTCCCAAGATTGGACCCAACAATTCATGAGAATCAGAGCCAACACAAGTATGTTCGTAGGAGTCTCTAGGGGAAAAACAATGATAGACCTCGGAAGGGCTATTCTAGCTAAAACTCTCCACCTGAGATTTGACCTGGAATCTCTTCTAGACCACTGGCCCAGTGATTTATACCAGACTCACCCCCCCTCACCCTTCATTTCCTCCACCCTAATGAGCATTGGCACCCTTTGCATAAAGAATACCAGGGCTATATATTCTCATTGTCTTATAATTTGATCCTTTAGATGTGATGGGGAAATTGAAATACTTCTTCTTGGCTCAATAGGATAATGTATACATCTTAAATTGTGTTATGAGGCAGGCAGTGTTGTTCAGATCCCCTCTCTGGTCAGAACACCCACATTCCTGTGATGGCAGTGTCCTGAAGAACTCAAGGTTCCCATTGCTATTTTCATCATCATCATTTTTCATTAACAAAGAATTTGAGAGCCTGCTATGCCCAGGCACTGCACTAGGCTCTGGGGCACAGAGGGGAACAAAGCCACTGCTCACATGAACCTGACATTCAAGTGAGCTAAATAGATAATGAACAAATAAAAAATACAACCATAAAGTAACATCTAGTAGTGATAAGTGGCAATGAAAAAACATAGTATGTTATACTGGGAAAGAGCCAGAGGGATGCTGTTAAGTGAGATTTCCCCTGGGAGGTGATCTCTAAGCTGAGATCTGGGTCAAGAGGTTAGACCTGGGAGAACAGTTCAAGGCAAGAAGACCTGCAAAGGCCAGGCCTTTTGGGCAGAAGCCCATTAGGAATGTTTGGGCAGTGGCAAGGTCAACACGGCTGGGACAGAGTGAGAATGAGGAAGAGGAAAAGGAAATGGTCAGCCTGATGCCAGACCATGCAGGTCCTCAAGGGACCTTGAGGGTCACAATAAGTTCACAACCTCAAACAAACAAATCTTTCATTTACTGAGACAGGCACTACACTAATAAAACATGTACATTACTCAGTCTGATCCTCACAATAATCCTGCCTATGGCTGTCATCATTATCCCTCAAGAAGACTGAGATTTGGAGAGATTAATTAATATGACCAAGGTCACATGGCTACGAACTGTTGGAGCTGGGATTTGAACCCAGCTCTGACACCAGAGGCCATCCTACTTTTCATAATGCTGTTATTATAGATAATTGGAATCAAAATTTACTTGCAGCTTATTGGCGGAAATACTGTTGCAGTTCAAGTATATTGCTATGGTTCTAGGTCCTTCTAACTTTAGTAGAAGGATGGAATTATAATCTCCAGTCTTCACCACAATCAAATGTTATTTTGGGTCATATTTTTCATCCTCTTGACACAGTAAGATTTTCGCTGAATGTTCAAAGGTCCACAGTAATTTTGTATAATAATTGAAAGTATAAAATCATCAAATTTTTGTAACATCTGGTTAAGCCCACATTAGACTGAGCAGATAATAAGCCATGCTACACAGGAGCGAAAACATTTCCATTTCAAAAATATTTCGTGGGGCTCCTGGGTGGCTCAGTGGGGTAAGCCTCTGCCTTCAGCTCAGGTCATGATCTCAGGGTCCTAGGATCGAGCCCCGCGTTGGGCTCTCTGCTCAGCGGGGAGCCTGCTCCCCCCTTTCTATCTCTCTCTCTCTGCCTGCCTCTCTGCCTACTTGTGATCTCTGTCTGTCAAATAAAGAAATAAAATCTTAAAAAAAAAAAAAAGTAAAA
>ML107664.1:14549-51632 GCA_003697995.1 Taxidea taxus jeffersonii | reverse complement strand
GCCTGCCTCTCTGCCTACTTGTGATCTCTGTCTGTCAAATAAAGAAATAAAATCTTAAAAAAAAAAAAAAAGTAAAATCTACTTAGGACAAAAATAAACCAGGTAACTTTTCATTTCTCTAATGCCTTGTGTCCTACAAACGAGTACATTTTAGAGCTAGCTCTTTTTAAGAAAGTTCTGCTCAATGGGGCACTAAGTTGTCTGATAAATGGAATAATTTTGTTTTCCAGTAAGCCATTGATGACAATATTAAGCTTAGCGTGATCATTGTAGGAACACTTTAATAAAAGTTCTGCTCAGGTGGGTATTTTTTTTAAACAAAAATCAGACTTTTCTTATGTTGCTTTTATACTGTAAATGGACCGATTATCGGAGGGCATGTAAGTCAGCTCCGAACTATCAAAGGCTTTTTTTATTATGATTTGTTTTCAGGATAACAGTGTTTAAAATTCTCTCCAACA
Organism: Taxidea taxus jeffersonii; assembly: GCA_003697995.1. Classification (NCBI taxonomy): domain Eukaryota; kingdom Metazoa; phylum Chordata; class Mammalia; order Carnivora; family Mustelidae; genus Taxidea; species Taxidea taxus. The sequence goes on along the minus strand of ML107664.1, from coordinate 51,171 downwards.
ATTTGGTGGATTAATGTATTCTCCAACAATTTGTTGAACTGCAGGAGCTGAAAAAATTCTGGGCTTGTACAGAAACTGCAGTGTCTAAAACTCTCCAGAAGCACTCAGAATGACAGGGCTCTTGACCAATAAAATGTGAGATTCAAGGAACACATTGTCACGACTCAGCAAATAATAAGGAGCAGGTATAAGTATGACATCACTGAAAAACCTTCTCATTGGCGGTCCCGCTTTGTGCTGGTTACTGTTCTATTTGTGGAAGCAGCAGCCTTATTCAAATTAACCTTTTCATGCAGAGGGGAGGAGGAAGGTGGTGAGTAATACACTGCAGTCTTTTCCCTGAAGGTGATGTGCTCTCAAATTCGCTTTACATTGCCTTTGAGCAGGCAAAATAAAAATAAATTCAGCTGTGGCAGTGTTTCACAGGGATAATAGCTGCTTGAATTAGATCAGGTCAGTGAAAAGGAATGGAATAGAAGCTGTTACAGAGTTAAAATAAATTTCCAAATTCTCCCTTTGCTTTTATTCCCACCCACAGCCCTCCCCCCGCCAACCACCACCCCGTTATTATTTCTCCATGCCTCATTCTTGGACTCGTTTGCTGGGCAGATCAGACTCAGTATCCCTCCAATCAGCCATTGGAGGGAGGGATTTCTTTGAACACTAACACCTCTTCCCTGTGCCATAGGGGTCTTGCAGACAGGTCAGGTTAACGGATGGTTTTCTGGCATTGTACTAATACTCAGGAGTCTGAAGCTGATGAGATAATTTAATCACATTTACTGTAGTCTGTGAGGAACTGTCATTCTCTATCGTGTTGCTGTTATATAATATAGGGCCTCCAGCCATATCAATGATACACAGGAAAGCCCACGCATTTTTAACTCTTAGTCCTTGGCTTTAACTCAGGAGAGTTCTGGGGGGTGGGGAGGGGCAGGCATTTCATGGATCTATTCCCCTTCTAGGGCTGGCTCCTGGTACTTTGCACAACTGTGCTTAAATATAGTGCCTCCGGTCTTTGGCCTTATGTGATTTTATGTCTTCAAACTTCAGTCTCTGTCTTGTCATCTGCAAAGATCATTCAGGATATAAACCATGTAAAATTTTGAATCTGGCTTTAAAGAAATTAGCTTTAGTGATTTCTTGCTTCCACTATTTATATTTTATTCCCTTCCCTCTTCCTCCCTTCCTTCCTACCTCAAAATGCCTCTACTTGTCAAAGACAAAAAAAGAAAAAAAGTGGCAAAAATCTACAGAAAACTCAGAGTAAGCCTATGATCTCCACCACAATATGGGGTGTCCTACTCTGTTTGGGCTCCTATAACAAAATACCACAGGTGGGTGGCTTATAAACAACAGATATTTGGGGCACCTGGGTGGCTCAGTGGGTTAAAGCCTCTGCCTTCGGCTCATGGGATCGAACCCCGAATCTGGCTCAGTGGGGAGCCTGCTTCCCTCTCTCTCTGCCTGCCTCTCTGCCTACTTGTGATCTCTGTCTGTCAAATAAATAAATAAAATTAAAAAAAAAAACTTTAAAGCAACAGACATTTATTTTGCACAGTCGTGGAAGTGAAAAGTCTGAGACCAGGGTGAGGTGAGCATCCTTTCCAGGTGTAGATTTCTCCTGGTATCCTCACAGGAGGGAAGGGACTAGGGCTCTCTGCAGCGTCTCTTTTATAAAAGTGGGAATCCTAACTACCAGGGCTCTACCCTCAAGACTTAATTCCCTTTCACAAAAACCCCACCTCCTAATACCGTCAACTCTGGGGCTTGGGATTTCAGCATGTGAATTTGGAGGGAACATAAACATCAGACCCTGTCAGGAGGTCAGGCAGAAATGGCTGTATTTTGGGTCAGAGACAGGTCGGTCCATGCAAAGAGTTGCTGTCTGTGCTCCAAACTCAGGACTCCTTGCTGCACCACCACTCCGTGTCCCTAAAGAGGCGTCAACCTCTGAGATCTTAGTGCCTCCCCAGTTACTCCACTAAGAATACCAATAATCTTGTCATCAAACGTTAATGACAATGTCACCGGGATGACCCTACAGGGTACTTCCCCATTTGGTCTCTTTCCACTTGCCTTGCCTCTCCGTCTTACAGATCTCTTAATAAATTTATCCGGGTGTTGTAGCAGTTCCTGGGTTCTGAACAAGACGATATGGAGTCAGAAAATAGTGGCTTGTGTGAGGAAGGTTAAGGGTACTAGGTTTGCATCACGGCTGAATAAACAATGCAGGAGGAGGTGGGACGCGGAGGAAATCCGGGGAGCCCGTTGGCGGTGGGGAGCAGGTGTGTGCTGGGGTGCTGAGCAAAACCCAGGCAGGGAGGACCGGGCCTAGGCTGCCCGCGTCAATGCCACGCTCGCGACCCGGCCCTGCCCAAACCCGGCGGGTTCTCAGCCATAATCCCCCAACTGCTCAGCTCGTTCGTGGATAGCTGCCGACGTCCCAGTAACCAGGTGTCTGGCGCGGGTTTCAGCACAGCTCTCTGTATGTCGCCGAAACCCACCAGTCTGGCGTGCCCAGCTTTCCATATTTTGACTTGTTGCAATTTTCCCTGCCTAAGCACAGACCTTCCTTTGAAATGAGACCTTTCCGTGGCCTACCTTGGCAAACGGATCTCGGAGAGGAGCTCAGAGGTTGCTGACTCGACCTGGCGCACGGGGCACTTTCAGCTCATTATGCCTGAATGCTGCATTGTTCCCCGCGCTGAATGAAGTTTTAGAAAATGACTTTCAGATGTTAGATTCCCATTCTGGTGCTGTCTACCCCCACCCCTTGCCGTTTATAATCTCCTGAAACTCATCATCTTTGTTTGGCTCTGGACAAAAATGAAAAGACTCATAAAATAGCATTGTGGATGAGAGGGACTGATACCAATTTGAAATGCTTCAGCTTAAGACCACTACCAAAATAATGTAAGCATTGCCCTTCCACTGTACTTACCTTTTTTAGTTTGTCGCTTTGCCTCTTTTGCTGGAGCTCTCTAACCCGTCGGGTTATTTTAGGCAGTGCCCGAAAATGACTGTGACCCTCTTTATTTGAACTCTGATCAGAAAGCCGCCTAGTTCTCCTCAGGTTTGTTGTTGTTTTGTTTTTTGTGTTTTTTTGTCCCCCCCACACCCACCACTCCCACCCACACCCCACCCCCCCTCACCCCCCTCCTCTAAACCAGAAAAGTAGCTGCTGAAAGCAGAACAGTTGCCATGGCAACCTCTTGGCAGCTTCCTCCTCGGCGAGTAACAGTGCTGATTTCCCGAGGAGGCCTGGGTGGGAGGGGGTGGAGCTCTGAGGAGGTAAAGGAAGGTTACTGTGCACGTCGTTAATATGCAAAACCACTTACGCAGTGCTGGATGCGCAGTGAGTTAGTGCAAACAAAGCCATGCTTGATCAGCTAACATGGACTTTACACACTAGTTGATCTGTCCAAGGATGCAGATGTTGGCTCAGAAAGAAATTTTGCAGTTGGACAGTGAAGGACACAAGAGGTAATGCTACAAGAGGTTAAGCACGATTTTTGTGATGGTTGGTGAATATGGACGAAATAAACAGAAGCTGAGGTGTAATTGCCTTGCTCCTCTTTTGCTTTGTTCAAGGAAAAAACACAGCCATCTAAATCACAGCGATGGTGTTTTCTCTGAAATTCTAACATACTGAAGTTCAAGTTTGCATCAATTAAACTCTATGTAAGATAAACCAATATGTTCAGATATAAGCAAGTATAGCATAATTTGGTTTGTGCTTGAACAAAACATACGGCTCAAGTAGCATCTTTCACCTTGGAGTTTTCAGACAAAGCAGCCGCTTGGAGTAACTTGGGGCTGGGAGTGGGGGCGGATGCTGTTGGATCTCTTTTCTGTCTCTCTCTCGCTGCCCCTCTCTCCCTCCAACTTTGATAGATCCTCGTTTGTTTCCTGGGGGCTGGACAGGGTGGACATCAATCCTCAAGAGAGTCCTGGGGAGACTGGTGCAGAGTGTTTCTTGCAGAGGTCACCTGCATGAGGAATGAGCAGCCTGGCTGCTAGCGGAGGAGGCGGCCGCCAGCCCCTTCCTTACCCCGGGGCCTGCAGCCTTGCATGTTAAAGAAGAAGCCGGCTGACGGAAAGCCCGAAGCAGTGAGCTGACGTCTGCCCAGCAGGTGTCACTAGGGATTTAAAGCTTACCAGACCTTTGGGACAAGGCCTAGGAAACAGCCAAGTAATGATTAATGAAGCTTACTTTAAAATATTTTTTAGAGGCTATATGTGAAATAATTCCAAGGAGTTCGACTTCCAAGGGAAGTTAAAATGATAGCTACAGCTTGGTGTGAAAGATTTCTGGACCCTTCTCTCCAAGGCTCTATCTCCATTTCTGAGTCCCCATTCCAAAAACCAGACATGGACATAAAACTCCCAGAAGGCACACAGAATCCAGCATGATGGGGAAATATACAATGCAATGCCGGAGAAAGTGTAAGAAATAATTATTATGGTAGGGTTTCCCCCTTGCGAAACCAACCTCCATGTGCTAACACTGTACATGTTGATTTTGTAAGTCATCTCAGAGGTAAGATCAGAGTCCACTCTAAAAATGCAAATGCCCCAGGAGCCTCTGTATAAATGAAGTCAGCTTGTATTTTATCAATGATTAATATTTTAGTTAACAGAATTTTAATGTAGATCTACTTTAACAACAAAAGCCTATCCATTTTCTAATGTAGGCACCTAGGATTATGCAAGTGATCATTTTTTTCTTAGAGTTAGGAGTAGGGAAAATTCATCTCCCTTAAATACTCTTTTGCTGTTTCCCTCTTTGTCTTGTCTGCCTGGAAGCTCAATATTAAACTTGACCATGAATTTCAGTAGCTTCCCTAGCTTAGATTTTCTTGAATAATTTCTCCTCCATCCGTCTTACGTTATTCAAATAATAGCTTATTGTCCTGTTTAATTATTTTATGGTTTTAACATATCTGTACATCATGCTGTGTGTGTCTCCTACCTCACGTGCCTTTTGGTGTGGTGTACCAGTTGGAAGGAAGGGAAGAAGAAGGAGAAGAAAAGAGGTGCGGAGGAAGAAGGAGCATGACCCTTTCATCAATACTCAACATCTTGTGATGAATTTGCTCAGAACCTTTATCTTCACTTATGCTTTGGATAGTAGAAAGAAGGAGCAGAAGGAGAGAGAGTCATGGTCTGCGAGGGACTGAGCTTGTAGGTGCACCTAATGCCCTCCAGGCACTCTGGGGGTCTGGAATGGTGTGAAAGCCATAGGGTGGGAGAGAAGCTGGAAGCTGAGAGGTGATCTTTTAGAGCATTTTTACGAAGCATCCGTGGGTGCAGTTTTACCTTGCAAATGAAATGAAATTTCTAACTTATATATAGAATCTTTCCCATCTTACAGATAAGAGAAACTAAGACGGTGATGTTATCATTTAGCCACATGGCATTACATAACAGACTCAGGACAAGGAACTAGCCTCCCTGCTCACAATTTCGCTACTGATAGGATGCCAGCCTGGGAAGAATAAAAGAAAGCCATAGAATGCCTGTGTAGGGGCTCCTGGGTAGCTTAGATGGTTAAGCGTCTGCCTTAGGCCCAGGTCATGATCTCCAGATCCTGGGATTGGGATTGGGATGGAGCCCTGCGCTGGGCTACCAACTCAGCAGGGAGCCTGTTTCTCCTTTGCGCTCTGCCTCACCCCCTGCTTGTACTCTCTCTGTCTCTCTCTCAAATCAGTGAATAAAATCTTAAAAAAAAAAATGAACAAGGTGCACAGGGACATCACACAAATAATCCTTCATTTATTTTTCTCCTGGGGATGCCCCATTACACAATACCAGCAAGGAAACTCTCCCACAAATGATAATACCAGTCTGCAGTTTTGCAACTGTGGCAAAATTTCATTAAGATCTTAGTTATTGTATTTATTTCTGTATATGAGGGAAAGAATACATGACTTTAGTAGTATTGATGTCTACAGACCCATTTCCTAACCACAATTCTAACCATTTCTCTTATCACTTAACTGATGTTGTTTTAATGAGAGCTATTGTTATTATGCATTATTAATAAAGGACCACCATTACTATTAATATCATTTAGGAAAGATTCTATAAAGGGCTTGGAGACTATAGATGCAGTTAACAAGAAGCCAAATTCTTATGGTGTGAAAAATACCAGGTAGGGCTGGCTTCACACATTTGATCTTACAAAGGTGTTACAAAGTTTGTAAGTGGATTTCACGTGCCCACAAGAAAAACCATGAACCCCATGAAGACTGATGTATGCAGTACCTTGTCTTCCTCCATAGACAGAGAAATTTGACCAGCTGAGAGGAATTGTCATAAACCTCTGATCTCATGGCCAAGACGATAGAATGAATATTTTACCTCACATTTCAGGGAGTTCATGCTTACCTAAAAGGTCTTATTTCAGTGGGTGAAAACAAACATATTTATACTTTCAAAGAAATTTTGAGTTGTTGGAGTGGAAATATCGTGATTCTATGACATATTCTACATTCACTGTGAAGCCCGTTAATTCTCTTGGGCTTCATAGAGAAGCCATAACTCTCATGGGCTTCATAATATGTAATTGAGAGCCAAGAACAAGGGTGCAGGGCAGACCCTTTTCACACATTCTCCCTTCAGTGATATTCCCCTTCAAAGGAACTCCCCTGGCCCCCCAAGCCACCATTACCTACCAGGCTCATAGCCACAGGACCACTCTCTCCCTTCGTCAGGGAGGGTTGAATCAGAACAACACGAGCACAGCCAGAAGAAGCCTCTGACACATCTGTTCCATAAATGGAGAAGGAAGACTGTGGTCTTGTTTGTCTTTAAAACATGACTAAAGTTCTCACTCTAACAAAGGGATCACCTCCGCAGAGCGGGCCAGTCGACTCTTCCTCCGGGAGAGTCCTGTGTTCTACGAGAAGTGTCATACTACTTTACATTAGTTCTGTGAGAAACAGCTCTTACTCAGTGGGGCCTGAAGGTTACACTGGAAATAGCAACACTCTCACTTCCCCTTCTAAGACATTCTGTGTCTGAGTCTGCTGTAAGGATTTACCAACCCCAGGTCTTGTACCTAGTGTTCAGCCTCACTGTGGGACTAAAAGACACAGGTCAGCTGGATGGCCTGAGGACATAAAGGGTGAGTCCACCCACTACAAGAGGGCATAAAGGGTGAGTCCACCCACTACAAGATCATAGGCATACCTGGAAACTTTGAAGGGCCCTGAGAAACTTACAGGACTTTTATACACACTTAGAGATGATACTTTTAGCAAAAGCTTCAGTCTCGGTAAAATAGCAATAATCAAATATTTTCTTCTGGAAACGCATGGGCTTTTGTGCTTTTAAAGTCCATAATTTAATCTCATGTTGGTCAGGTGAATATTATTATCCCTATTTTAACAGTTGTGGAAACAGAGGCACAAGGTTTGAGAGTAGAGTCATGTAGTAAAGAACAGGAGAATCCAAAATAAAATCCACATTCCCCTGACTTTTAGCCTAATAATGCTCAGTCTACCATTGGCATATGCTCTCTTATTAATTAGTAAAAACTCAAAACACCTGTGAAGGAGTGTCTGCATGGAAACATAGTATGAATCTTTAGTTATGCCCCGTCTGAATGAATTGATTTTTCGTGATTGATTAATGCAAAACTCTTAGGTTATTCCACTGGATTGATATGCGTTTTTACTTGTTTTGCTCTTTTCCAAATTGTGGCTCAGTGGGTAATAGCAATGAGGCTTTCACAGAGGTTTTGGATTATGCCAATAATGTCTTCCTAGTAGTTTTACTAATCAAAGGAAAGCATCTGGTTTACATTAAAATATTCATGAAGGAACCATTGAAGGAAGATAGCATTGAAACAACATAATCTTGAATTTTTGGAAGACACTTTCTAAGCAGGTTAGCTGATTTACACAGAACAGATTTTTCTGTGTAGATTGTAGTCTGTGTTTTCTCTGAGATCTCCAACTGGGTAGGTTGGGAACTGATGTGCACATTGTTAGTTTTCAAGGTAGAGGAATTTTGTGAATTGTAAGTCTTTTTGCTTGGCCACTTTTAACCTAATAGTCTTGCTAAGTCATTATCATGTGTCATCAAAAATCAAGGCTTGTGTGTGTCTTGCTATAATAAGTCTATGGCCATATTTAAATAAAAATATGAGTGGTAGAGATAATAGAATAGTAGGATGTTAGTATTATAAAATACCATCTGAATCATATTGTCAAAACACACTCAGGAGAGAAACTGGCACCCAGAGAAGTTAAGCACCTCGTCCTAAGTCACAGAGCATTCAAAAACAGAACTGAAACCATAATGAAGGTCTCCATTTCTGGGAATCATTCCTTTGTCCTTACTCTATTCATTTTTGGCTCTTTGGTCCATTTCTATTCTTTGGTTCACTTCTCCTCCACCTTGAAGGTATCATTCCCATATTTCCTTTTCTGCACATGCTGTTGTACAGTCATCCATAGATTTGAATTTTCATCTCACTACCTCTCAGGAGAGACACTTCCATCACACAGAAGCCAGGTTGGTGTGCAAGGATCTTAACATCATCGCCCTATAGCCTTAGGGATCCTCAAACCATCAGTACACTTCACTCTCTTGGTCCCCATCCTTGCAGGGTGAATTCATGAAAATGCTCATGATAATGTATGGTATTAACATGAAGAGAATACAGACATCCAATTGCCCTGATTCATAAACCATACATGTGGCAAACAAGAGCACTGGATTTGAAAGACTCGCCACAAAAAAAAATTAATTAAATTAAATTTAAATTTAAATTAAAAAAATAAATAAAAGACTCATCACCAAGGCAGCATCTTAATCACATACTACCTGTTTAAGTGTGCAGAATCTTAAGGCTAAATTTTCTACTAAGCTATGAGCTCTGAAAACAAATATGAAATTAGGATTTGGAAGGAGCATGTGCTCCTTCCTAGAAAAGCACTTTTATCACAACATTTAATTATGATGCTGTCCCAAGAGGAGCGTTGAGCTTTTTGCCATTAGAAACTGAGTCATGCTTGCCAGGACTGTGGTCAAATAGTAGGTACCACCCCCACCTTCCGCCAACCTCCTCCAGTAACTGAGTGACCTTACTAAGGTTGACTGGGCTGAACTTTGAGATGGTCTCAGGTGTTCAATGGCTGAGCTGTGCTTCTGGTAATACATGCATGGAAAGGACATTGTTTGTGAAGGCAGAAAGGGACCCTTGCTACAAGAATTTCCAAGGAAATCTCTCAGTTGCAGAAGCTAGCAATGTTTGGTAGTAATAATTTTGGATCTGCTTGAAGAAAATGTCAACCAAGTTTCCATTTATTTCAAACTTTTATGAGATATGTTGAATCACTGTGCAGGAAAAACATTTTCTATACCCACCAAGAAGATTGCAACAATCTTCCAAAATGGAGAATGCCTTATAACCAAGCACATAGATCAAAAATTGATTTATGCAAGCCATTGAGTTTGTACATATTTGACACTATTCATCTTCTAGCCTGATTCCATTACCTTGGCAGAAGAAAACACTCATCTGTTCCTAAAATTAGACTCTAGCTAGTTTTGTTAATGCATTTATAGTTTGTATACAGTTAAATGCAATTTAATGTATTTAACAACAAAATATATAACCAGCACTTACTTTATTCCTCTTTATCTAAGACAAGATCTGATTTTTTTGACTTATAACTATATTCATATCCAATTTCTAAATGCCCTTCATCTCTACTTGTCATGCCAAAATACTTCAACATTCCATGTGTCTTAATCTTTATTGTCTCAGGTTTTGAAGTAAAGAGGGGCCAGACTAACTTTTCACCTTTTCTTCTGATGACAGTCACTGCAAAAACGACTTCAGCATCCCATAATGGAGGGCAAATAGCATTCCCAGCAATTAACATTTGTACCAGGACAACTCATGAAGTGTGAGGAACCATGCAGACTTCTCAAGATGATGCTTTTTGAAAAAGAGAGAAGGAAAATCATTCCTAAAATGGAAAAGGTTAAAAGAAAAGAAAAACATGGGCAGAAAAATAAAATACAACAAAGTAGGGACGTGCAAGAATGTGAGAGGTAGAAATTTGGGAGAGGCCTAATGACCAGATACTAATGGATTACAGATAGATTTTTTTTAAAGAATTTATTTATTTATTTGACAGAGAGAGATCATAAGTAGACAGAGAGGCAGGCAGAGAGAGGGGGGAAAGCAGTCTCCTTGCTGAGCAGAGAGCCCGATGAGGGGCTCGATCCCAGTACCCTGAGATCATGACCTGAGCCAAAAGCAGAGGCTTAACCCACTGAGCCACCCAGGTGCTCCAGATTACAGATGGATTTTACCTTACTGTCAGTCCTGAGAGAAAGTATCAGACTTATGATAATGCATATGATATGCGGTTGGTAGGGGGGTTGATATGCAGTTTAATTTGTTTTCCCTATTTTCTCAGTTTCTTATGGTACAGTATTTGGCCAGAAAACGTGAGCATGGTTTCTGTGCACAGTTGGTTCTGTTTTCAAAAGTCTGCTAGGGAAAAGAGCAGAGGGGGGTGTCCAAGAAACAGTTGTTTCCTATGCTTCTCACAACTGGCTGCAAACCAAAGTCTCTTCCACTCTAGGTCTCACCCTTCATCCCATCTACTAGGCACTTTCTTTCATCAACTTGCAGAAAACTAGAGAATGTGGCCTGAGATCATGTTTTGATCCCCAGATCTGCTTCCCCTCATGTCTCTCATTAGGCTATCCCACCACACCCATAGTGACAGCTTTCACTGGCAAGAGATACAATCTCTTTGTACAGTACAGACTCATAAACTTCCAGGGTGTATTTTTATAGTACTTAAGAGTCAGTCAGGTAACAACGCAAGCTTACTTCTCTGACCACAGTTTTTTCAGCAATCTGAGGAACAGATGTAAGTTAGTAAGCCTGTTTCTACTTGTTTCAGAGACTTCAATACAAGGCGGGGCAGGGCGGGGGGGGGGGGGGGGAGGACAACACAACGTTGGGCATCAGAGTCTCTACCAGAAAGGACATTAGACCACACCAGGATGCAGTCTTGGTTTTGAAAACTTGGACAATTTTCTTAACTGTTCTGAGCACCTGAATCCTCATCTATAAAGGAAACATGAGAATGAATTGCAATGTTGTGAGGATTGGTAGTTATTTATATGACACACAGTAGGCATTTAATAAGTGGTAACAATTGCTAATATTCTTACCAGCCATGCAGGATACATTTTAAAAAGAAGACTTATGTGCCCACTTTCAACCCACAATGGGGTTATCCCACCATGGATGGTAACAGGAGACATTACTATTGAAATCCATTCCTTGTCCCATTGTCCATGCCAATGGCATTCAACGACATTCTGTGTTCTGGGCTTTAAATTGTAAACTTGTACATCATTCGGCTTCTGGAGACTTTCATCTTTTCTCATATATTTACCCAAGCCTCACATTTTCTTTGCCCATGAGAATAAGTCCAAGCTTCTTAACATGGAATTTAACAGTCCTTAAAATCTCAGACTGAAGAAGCTTGACAATACTTCACAAAGCCCATTATGTACTCTATGCCCTTATTCTATTGAGCCCACTATAAAACAGCCCCCAGGGTATTTTCCTATGCTACGTGTTTTCATTCCAGCTAAACTCTCAGACTGTAATGTCATCTACCCTTTTGTTCATTGGTTACAAACCTGATTTCTCATCCCTGTGCTTGTTCGACATTTTTATTATTTTCCACAAAAAGCACTTATGACTCAAGAAAATGTCAACAAACTTTCCATTTATTTCAAACTGTTGTGAGAAATACTGAATTATTGCACAGAAAAAATTTTTTTCTTACCCACCAAAAATCAGGCCACACTTAACCAATGTGAAGAGTTAGTTCCAGGATGTTAGTTAGCATATCTTCCATCCAGAGTTTCTAGCCAAGAGCCCAAGGGGGGGAAAAAAACCAAATATATTCCCTCTAGATACAGCTGTCTAGTATCAACTAAATTAAAGAGCATAGTGGAACTTCCTACCCCCCATTATGATTTAAAATCCCAGAGCTATGACAGAAGAAACTCTTCCCCAGGGGGTGTTAAAGACATGTCCAGGAAGAAAAGAATGGGTGTCGAACTGTGCAGGCAGGTAAACTGACCCGCCAATACAAAGGATGTGGTAGGGTATGGGCTGTCTCAATTTCACCAATCAGAGTTGATACCTGCCCTTAGGTTGCAGCAGGAAAGGATATACAGCCCCGGAGAAAGCAGCTAAGTCATCTCCCCACCAGGGAAATAAGAAGAGCCAGGGAATAAGTATTCCTCCTTAATAATAATATAATTATGTAATTGGGTATTAAAGTGATATTCTCTATCAGTATTTTAGCCAAAGCATGAGAATTACAGATGCTATATTTCACAGTAAGGTTTGAAAAATTAAGAATGGCAGAAAATAAAGTTTGTGGTCCCTAAGATGACAGCATACCTTTAAAAAATTAGGAAGAGCTAAGAAAAGTGAGAGTGGATATTGAGGAAGACTATAGGGAGAGGGTGTGGTGCTCACTCTCTTGACCTCAAGGCAAAAGACAGAGTTTTAAAGGGACAAGTAGAAGGATTCAATAGATGTCCTACCCTACTGGGGGTACAGTGGACCAGCACCTAATTCTTGCTTGGAAATCTAAAGTGTTAGAGGTGGGTTGGCAGGATCTTTGTGGGAGAGTGAAGTAGTTGCTGCTAAATTGAGATGAGAATGTAGACCCAGTATTTCCTGGGGTGATGGGGTGATAGGAGGATGGAGGAGAGGGAGTAGACAATGAATCAGTGAAAGCTTCCATTGAAACAGATGTGGCCAAATAAGTGAGAGAGCAATTATCTGGGGTCATCTTAGGTCCTGGTTTGAAAGTTACCCCAAGTAGGAATAGAGAGAAACTGGCAGTAATACAGGGTTCCTAGAGCTGAGGGACTAGGACATGACCAGCCCAAATAAACACAGAAGAACACAGCTGTTGGTTGAGGCAAGGGAAGGAATGCTGGGAAAACTGGGAAATTGGAGGAGTGGAGGTTCTAAAGAACCCATGAGAGCACCTGTGAGAGAGAGTGCTGGTATTAAGCATTCACCAGGACTGAAGAACAGCATTACATGGCCACAACAGTAATAAAGTAGTGGCAGGAATACCTTGTTCCAATCTATCTTTCCTCCTACCTTCCTCCCCCAGCAGACCCAGGAGGGGAAAGAAATCCCCTTAATAAGAGGAGATAGAGAGTTGGCTGTGACATTCCTTAGGACAGGACATTCTAATTACTAAATTAATTAAGAGGGTTTTGTGCCTTAAGACTGAATCCTAAGTCATAGTTCCTGCCTGATTTTCATCAGGGAGAAGAAGAGGGACTGCCCCTACAAAGTTCATTTTAAGGGACTCCTGAAAACAATCACAAATGCTTTATAATTACATCCCCTGAGCTATGTTTGTTTCAGTATAATATTTTTGTTGCAATATAATATTTTACATGCCTCTCTGCCCACCTTGGTATCCTTGATGACACTTCTCTTGTCGTGTTCATTTTCATACCCTTGGTACCTAGTGTCATAACTGGGACATAGTTAGCACTAAGCACTTGCCAGGTAATACAAGGGAGAATACCACAACTGCCTGGGAAGAAGTGAAGAGAATTACAAGAATGTGAATGACAGAGGAACTACATCCTTTTGGATAGATCAGGAAGCCTTCATAGACATGATCATATATGACATGGGCCAGGTCAGATTTATATCATCCCACCAGGTATATATTTAGACCAACAAAACTGGAGAAAAGTGTAACAGGAAGGAAAGTAGTGTTGAGATGAAAAGATGTAGTTAGCCTCCAGAAATGAAAGAAATAACCATACTATAGATGGCGATATGAAGTATGTATAATCATTTTATAGTAAATGAGAAGAGAAAGCAAGAGAAGACCTGCAATGAGATTGGAGAGGCCAAGCCCATCAGTTCATTGGCAGGTCCTGAGACAGAAAAGATGAAGCCTGTTCAAAGAGAGCAGACTGGGAAGCACACCAGAGGCCAGTCAAGGGCATGGCTATATACATCATCCATAGGATGCTGCCAAATCAGGGGTCAAACCTAATGAGGAGGGCAGCATCTACCTGAAGTTTATATAGCACAGTTATTTTCCAGATATAAAAGAACTTTGCTTCTCCAATCATCAGCTTACAAGCAAAAGAGAGCTAGCTTACCCTGATAGTGGGGTTTAAAGGTAAAACCATGAGAAGAAAAGACTAGGCTCAACTATGGACAAGCCTGGAAAATGGGCTTCACTGTGTCAAACCAACTATGTAAAATAAAATGGGTAGTTATCTACTCTGTATATAGCTAGCTGATACCTCAAATTCTCTAACTCTCTTGTAACCCTTGTTTTATTCATTCAAATGGTTGGCTCTTGTGTCTTACTGATATGGGTGCTACTTCAGCTAATAGAAGAAAGGCAAGGTTGTTATTTCTTGGTGGTAAAATCTGTCAAGGAAATGTCCCCAATTTTTCTCCAGTTGTTAATAATAGAAAGTTATTTCAGTGAAGCAACATGATAGAGACCATTGGAATGCCTCTTTTTAGAAGTGGCCTTCTGCCACAGAACATAACTTCTTAGGATATTATTTATTAACCTTTTATAATGATTTAAAGAGAACCAATTCATATAAGATTGAGAAAGTAGGAAAAAAAAAAAAAAAAAAGAAGTAGGGAGGCGCTGGAGAGCTGGTACTTAAGACACCAGATAGACAGGGCATCTACTTTTCAGGGGCGCTTGACTGGCTCAGCTGGTTGAGCATCTGGCTCTTGGTTTGGTTTCAGCTTAGGTCATGATCTCCTAGTCAGTATATCAGAGCTTGAGCCTCTCATAGGGCTCCCTGCTCAGCAGGGAGTCTGCTTCTCCCTCTCACTCTACCCCTCCATCCCCTGCTCATGCTCCCCCATCTCTAAAATTAATAGATAACCTTTTTTTAAAAAAAGTTATCTACATTTCGTATTGCATCATATCTGCCCTCTGAAGATTGAATATAGACTGCAAGGCTAGGAGGAAAATAAAAATCAATAGGAAAGTCAAGAAATGAAAATGTGCCAAACAACTATTATATCCTACAAAATTTACCTCATTCAATTCTCCATACAGGCCCTTTCAGGGATTATTATCATCATACCACTGAGCAAACTGAGACTCCAACAAGTAGACTAAACTTCTCAAGGCAGAACCAAGATTCAAATCCAGACCAGTCCAAAATCAAAGACCTTGCTTTCTCCCAGTACCAAGATATCTTTGAGTATAAAGTGCAAGCAGCAAATGAAATAGAAAAACACAAGTCATCCAGTCATCCATATAATAGTTAATTAAGAAAAAGTTATTTTTTATGATACTGAATTTAGGATAAGATAAACATCAAAGTATCTTGAAACAATAGAACAAACCTAAGAAATGACAAGAAATGTACATGATCTGGATGTGGTAAATTGCAAAATTTGACTAAAAGGCTTTAAATGAGGCTTAAATTATTGAAAGACAGGATTGCACAGATTATGATTCTTGCTCAAAATAATCTAGGCAGTTTATTCAGACATCCAAAGCCAATGGATTTTATTAACTTGATCATAACATTAAAATTCATATAGAAAAAAAGAGGGGCCAAAAACAGGCAAGGAAAGTTTGAGGAAACAGTAATAAAAAGGAATCTGCTCAATTAGACTTTAAATATACTTTAAGGTACAATGATTAAAACAGTATTATTATGTTTATGCAAGAAAAAGTCAAGAGACTAAATCAAACAAAATGAAGGTTTCTCGTATATATTAACTATGCATTATGGGAATTTAATAATTAATACAAATTGTATCAAAAAGAGCAACCTTCTGTCAGCTGTCAGTAGAAAAAAATTAACACTCAATAAATAATTTGAATTAACTGATTAAACTTTGAAGGAATAAAGAATAATCCTGTTAGAATAAAAATCAGATCACATGACTTCTGTGATTAAGCCCTCCTTCTCCAATGGTTTCCCATCTCTCTCAGAGTAAAGAGTTTATGGTGACCTTGAAAGCCCTATATAACATGGCCCATATTTTCTTCCCCTTCAGTCATTCTGCTTCAGACACACTGACCTCTTTCCTTGTCCTCAAACCATAACAAAAATTCCAATTACAAGATTTTTGCATTTGTGATTCTCTTTGCCTGGAATGCTTCTCCCCAAAATATGCATGTGGCTCCCTCTTCAACTCTTGTCAGATCTTCAGTCAGATGTCATCTTCTCCTTGATGCCTTCTCTTACTTCTCGGAAATTATAAAAGTTCTAAGAAAGAAAATATAGGTGAATATTTACATAATCTTGTGGGTGTGAACAGACTCCTTAGCAAAACTCACAAATTACTGACTTCTAAGTTTTGCTACATTAAAATTTTAAAACATCTGCTTCTTCCAAATTTGACAAATAAAATAAGATAGCAAGCAAAAAGTGAGAGAAATATATGGGTAACACATGCAAACAAGAGTTAATTTCTTTCCTAGAAAAACCCACTACATATGAGAGAAATGCCCATATGAAAATGGGCAAAGGAATAGAAAATTAAATTCTTACACACACATAAAAACAAATTACCAGCATATAGGAAAATAATTTCTAGCCTCATTGATAAGAAAATAAGCAAAAATTAAAATAATGAAACCACAAATTGGCAAGGATAAAAAGAATGATCATATACAACACTGGCAAAAGTGAGAAGAAAAAAAGGTTGTATTTGCTACACAGCCAGCAGACGCATAAATAAATATAATCTAACTCAAGAGTCAGTTGGCAATATGAATTAAAAAAGAAAATTTAAAATATGCTTACCTTTTGACCCAGGAGTTTCACTTCTGGAAATTGGTCATAAGGAAATAATTAGGGACAGGTGGAAAGATTTACCTACAAAGATATAATAAAATGGTAATGTGCAACCTTGGAATAAGGAATGTAAGAGGAGGCACTGCAATCTTTTTTTCTCGTTGATAGGGGTAGAGAAAGGGGATAGCTGAGCTGATTATATGTAAATAAGCCTTGGGTCTTTTTTTTTTTTTTTTTTTAAGAACCATCTGGAAGTGGCAGCTGTACTGCATCTTCACTAAAGCTGGAAAAGGAAGTAGTGGGCTTAAGCTTCCACATAGGGATTTAGGTTAAATATAAGAAAGTATTTCCTTACAAGAAGATTTGTAAACATTGGCCTGAGTCAAGAAGGAGGTGGTATAATCACGTTCCCTGGAGGACTTCACCACAGAAGAGCTATTTGTCAAATTAAGACGCTTTTTGGTGCATGCCCACACGAAGCAGGTTCATTGTTAAAGTTCATGCTCAGTCTTCTGTTTTTAACTATACCTCAATATTTGATCAGCCCGTTGTGCTTTGTGTGGTATGGATTCATATTAGGGTAACTGTCACCTTGTCTCATTAAAAATAATTCTTAGAGGGGCGCCTGGGTGGCTCAGTGAGTTAAAGCCTCTGCCTTCGGCCTGGGGCATGATCCCAGGGTCCTGGGATCGAGCCCCGCATCAGGCTCTCTGCTCGGCGGGGAGCCTGCTTCCTCCTCTCTCTCTGCCTGCCTCTCTGCCTACTTGTGATCTCTGTCTGTCAAATAAATAAATAAAACCTTTAAAAAATAATAATAATAATTCTTAGAATGAGCCCTTATCACCAAAATGAAATAGTTTTTTAGTAAGAATTAGGGTGGGGTACTCTGTCTTCAACCCACCAGATGCCACACTTTACATGATCCCACTAATATTTGAAATCCTTTGGGTGATATTCACTTTTTCTAAAAAAAAAAGTCTGAAATTAATTTACCAGTCTCTGAAAGGCCATTGATACTCTAAGTTCACTTTTCAGTTACAGTAAGTTTTCTAGTTCACATAACTCATTTAGGTTTATTATTGTTATTATAGTGTTTTTAATGAACACTAATCACTAAGATTCTAGCAAATGTCACATACCATTCTATTAGAATGTAACAGAATTGGACACAGCCATTGCAAAGATCTGATATGGAGGGGAAATTTCACAAATATAGAAAGAAAAAGATCTGTACATGCTCAAGAAAAAAGCTGGCTATCAAAACTATGTTATAGGAATAGATTAACATTAAGTCAATTCTAATCATTTTTCAAGGCTGTATAGATACATTTACCAAAGAAAAAATGAGCCTAAGGAGAAAAGAATATGAATTGCTTATATGGAAAGTAGAAGAGATATTACTGTATTATTTATACCTTAAAGAATCATAGGTTCATATTTAATAAACTTCACATTTTCTCATTTTTCAAACAAACAAAATCTGACATCATTTCTCTAGTTGCATTGTAGCTATATAGCTATATATATATATATATATATATATATATATATATATGCGCCACCAAGCAAGGCATTCTGTAATGACTACCTAGTGATTATTTCTGTCTTTAGATATTTCCAAGCAGAAAAGAAAAAACTAAAAAGAACATTAGTTGAAAGAATACAAGTAGAGCACATATCTTCCAAAAGGAAAAGGAAGTCTGCATTCATGGTTTCCCAGACCCATTTGACCCAGTTTATTCATTACTTTAAGGCAATATGAAGTTCTTCCCTGAATTCTAACATTTACTCTTTTTTTTTTTTTTTAAGATTTTGTCTATTCGTTTAAGAAAGACAGAGAGAGTGCGAGCAGGGAGAGGGGCAGAGGGAGAGGAAGAAGCAGACTCCCCGCTGAGCAGGGAACCCAATGCTGGGCCAAATCCTGGGACCCTGGGATCATGACCTGAGAGGAAGTCAGATGCTTAATTGACTGGACCACCCAGGTGCCCCTACTATCTTTTTTTAAATTCACTTTTACTTTTATTCCTTGGCCACAACCTGGTTAACCTTGCTCAGAAATCCAGGTACCTGGCCATTTCAGGATATTTTCTGTCTACAAATCAGACCCTTCTCTTGGCTTCAGGAAAATTTTGCTCTTCGAATTGCCTGAACTTCAATCTGACAATAATCCTTGGGTCACTCACTCTCCCTTCTAGACACACAGCCTCATTGTAAATATTTATGATTGACTTTTTCAAAATACTCTAAATTCCTGCCTCCCAATTGGATGAAGGATCCATTCTTGTTTCTTCCAGCTCTATATTCTCACATTGTCTAACTGTCCCACAGGGTTCTGCCTGTGTCCTGTCTTGCGTCCACTTTACCACCTGCCTCATCCTCCTTTCCAGAATCTCACACTGAATCTCTGCAATCTTATCTTCAGACCCTTATGTGTAGACCTATTCCCTTCTCAAATACTTTACTATGACAGCTATCATACACACAACTTATAGCATTTAAGTTTGACACTGTAGGTTTTCTATCCATTGAGTTATTTTAAGATCTGCTATGCTGTCCTCAGAAATTTTTTAACATTACTGTTCAGTGACAATCCAAAAGAGTGACCAATGGCAGGAATTTTCATCAAAGAAACATGAAAATAGCCTTAACATTTTCCTACATGAACATTTTAGCCATTATATGAGTACTTACCAAACTGAGTATCCGTCTATAAATCAGCTGTTAAATTGGTAATCAAATAAGTTCTAGATTAGACAGGAATTTGTTTGATGAGAGTAATTAGAAGTAGAAGTTAAAACAATACGCTAATTTTCTTTATGACCTTGATTTTTATTTGTGTTGACAATATATACCAAAAAAAGTAAATACATATATAAACTACATTTCTAGATTCTTTTACAGCTAAGGCTGGTCAAGGAACACAGTTCTGGCCAATAAGATGTAAATGAAATTGCTTGGAGGTTATTCCAGAAAAGCTCTGTTACAGGAACTAATTCCCCTGGCATGAGTTCTTTGCTCCTTGCCTTTCTCTCTTCTTCCTGGTCAGAGGCTGGTTGCCATGTCCATGAGGGCAAGAGTCTTCTTGCAATAATGTGGAAGAGAGCATATATTCCAAGGGGAAGTTAGTAGGAGCCTGGATCCCTGATGACATGACCATACTTAACCTGCCTATCTCCAGACCTCTTTCACGTGAGAAGAAAAATTAGCCCCTCCTTTTTATGCCACATTTTTTTAGGTTCCTATGATTACCAGTCTAACACATCCTTAACTAATATAGTTGGTTAAAAGTGTGATATGAAATGTTAAACAAAGATATTTCAGGAAGTGGTGGTCATAATCAAGAAAGTGACTTTCCTTTGGAGTAAAAATTAAACTATAGCTACAAATGCAATTCATTAAGTATTTTTTTCTTAAGAGGTTCTTCTACTCACAAGTGTTTATTCTCTGTGATATAAACATACAAGGTGATCCTACCATCTTTAACTTTTTTTACTGTCTATTGGTCCTAAATTGGCTTAGGGAAGAAAAGAAAATGGAGTGATGAGAGACTTCAGATCAATGTCCAAAGCTTACTTTCACTTTCTGCTAAAGCTTTAATACAGTTTCTCTCTATATTACTTCTTCTTATCAGCGTGCTAGATTGCAACCAACAGCAAGTTGCTCTAACTAACCGAAGAAAAATGGGAATTTACTAGATCGATAGGCAGGTAGCGCACAGAATTGGCAGGAAAGTTGCATACAGTGCCGTTCTGATACTAAATACCAGAGTTAGGTGAAATTTTGCTGGTTAGGGGCACAGTCCCTCACAAGCCTTGGGCTACTCCAGTCACAGGCTCCAGGGTTCCCAGACCACTCATACTTCTCACCAGTCGGCACCAATTCAGAGGTTCCCACTGCTCCCTCGGGTTTAGTAATGTGCGAGAACAACTCACACAACTGCCACTGTTGGAGACTTCCCAGAAGCTCTCCACCGGCATTGCGACGGCCAGAACCACGCACAGCAGACACCAACCGTGCAGATACGACCCTCGTGCTAGTATTGTCTCGCTCCCTCACATCACCTCTGCTAGATTTAAAGCTCTTCAACGCGAGCATTTCATTACCCAAATTCAGGTTATATGCACACGCAGAGAAATAGGAACATGCATGCCATGTAGTTTCTAAGAAGAAAGTAAGTATACTGCCTCAAATAGTGGAGAATTCCCCTAACTTAGGAACCTGAGTCCCTGGGCAGCGAAAAGATGACAGATAACCCTATACTCTTATCTCTTTCACTAATTAAAATCCATATATGCCCTTCTTCTCCCCAAACTCTGCTTCTGTAAAATATAATACCATCTCTTATATAGTTAAAACACACTTTTCTACTCTAATAACAAGGAGACCATCCAAAGTCCCATTATGTACAAATCCAGTGACTTGCCTCAGACCTTTGGGAAGTGTCCCCTCCTTCTTCAGTTTTGCCTCCATCCCATATAGATATGGTTCAGCCTCTGAACTAAATATGCCCTATATATAATAGTGGATGCAAATGGTCAGGAATTAAAAGGTAAACTTGTTAAATATGTAAATAGGAGAGAGAGGGAGGGGAGGGAGGGAGAGAGAAAGCAAGTAAAATCATATGAAAGTGACTACCGTTTTTGTTTATGCAAAATCATGAGAACAAATATACCCCTCCATTACCCATTCCACATTCTCTTTGCCATCAGCAGC
This sequence comes from Taxidea taxus jeffersonii, assembly GCA_003697995.1. Lineage (NCBI taxonomy): Eukaryota > Metazoa > Chordata > Mammalia > Carnivora > Mustelidae > Taxidea > Taxidea taxus. Next base: position 29,613 of record ML107664.1, on the reverse strand, counting down.
ACAAAATCTGGTTGAGTAACTTTACCCCTGGGACAATACAAATCTTTGTTATTAAGAGATCTGAGTCCAGGATGATCCTGTTGTACAAGACTGAAGTCATCTTTAATCTTTTTTATGTCTTACTACTAAAAATGGTGGCACAAGGGTCTCCACCCCCACTCTCAGCCTAGCTGATTCTGTCCCTACGCCTTGTTGTGTGCATTGTGAACCAGCAACTCCATTTTTCTTTCAGTGTCAAGAGGAACCAGTCTAGACAGCACCATAATCTCTCTTTTTTTCTTTTTTAAAAATTAACATATAAGGTATTATTTGTTTCAGGGGTACAGGTGTGTGAATCATCAGTATTGCACACTTCACAGCACTCACCATAGCACACACCCTCCCCAATGTCCATCACCCACCCACTTCCCCTCCAGCAACCCTTAGTTTGTTTCCTGAGATTAAGAGTCTCCTATGGTTTGTTTCCCTCTCTGGTTTCGTCTTGTTTCATTTTTCCCTCCCTTCCCCTATGATCCTCTGTCTTGTTTTGAATTTGAGAAACATAATCTCTCTTTTGAACGTACCCAACTCATGGTCAGGAACCAAAAACCCAGTGGCTGTCTCAGCTTCCAACTCAAAAGAACACTTGTTTTGTTATTCTTTTCAATGTTTTTCATTTTATTTTATTTTTTTCATCATGACAAGTGTCGTTTTTAATCGCCATCCCCTATCTCCACCATCCCCCAACCTACCTTTCAGATAACTCTCAGTTTGTTCTCTATGATTTAGAGTCTTTATCTTGGTTTCTCTCTCTCTCTCCCTTTTCTTGCATTGCTCATTTGTTTTCCTTCTTGAATTCCACATATGAATGAAATCATATATTTATCCTATGGTATTTATAAATGCTATCATATAGTATTTATCTTTCTCTGATTGATTTCTTTCACTTAGCATTATACTCCCTAGCTCCATCCATACTGTTGCAAATGTCAAGCCTGCACTCTTTTTGATGGCTGAGTAATATTCCATTATATACATATTCAATTATATATATACATATATATATCCCACTTCTTCTTTATATTATATAATAAAATTCTATTTTATATATATTCCAATATATATTTTGTTATATAATTATATATATATATTCCATTATATATATACATGTATGTATATATATTTATATCCCACCTCTTCTTTATCCATTAATTGATGGACTTTTGGGCAGCTTCCATAGTTTAGATATTGTAAGTAATGCTGCAGTAAGTATAGGGGTGCCTGTATCCCTCTGAATTAGTGTCTTTGTATTATTCGGGTAAATACCCAGTAGTGCGATTACTGGATTGTAGGGTAGTTCTATTTTTAATTTTTTGAGGAACCTCCATACCGTTTTTTACAATGACTGCACCAGTTTGCTTTCCCACGACTGTGCAAGAGGGTTCCTTTTTCTCCACATCTCTACCAACACTTGTTGCTTCTTGTGTTTTTTATTTTAGCCATTCTGACAAGTATGAAGTGATATTGTAGTTTTGAAAAAGAACCCTTGTTGTGATGCCTAGTGGATACATCCATCCCTTCCTTACTAAATCCTCCAAACCAAAAGTATTTGAGGTCAAATTTCTAGAGCACATTATGAAGTATAATCTTGAAAAGCACCAAACTTTCTATCATCCCTTCTCCCCCTCATTTATTCTGTGAGATAAATGGCTCCATACATTACTGTCCTGAGCAGGATTCCAATCTCAAAAAGGGGATCTCCTGGCAAGGACGAAAAGGGAGACTTCCATAGATCACCCAATTATTCTGTAAGTGAGCTGTTTTAGGGATTGGCTATATGACAAAACCAATAGTCCCACAAGCAACAGCACATCACCTGATTTCATTCACTAAAAATCAATTGTTGGCTAGACAAATGTTGAACAAAATATTTTGATGAAGTTAAAGTCAACAATCAATGATTCTTCTAGAAGCATAATAGGCAGGGAAAGCAAATCCATACCCTGAAGGTTTTCTTCGGGGGGCACAAATACTTGATGGAAAGCATACAAAGTAATCAGCTTGCCAGGAGTTCCTCCCAGGTTCCAGCCCCTTTGCTCACCAGCAGACGAAATCTACTGGAAAACTGAGTGTCCAGCAGTGGTGATAGTAAAATTAGCTTATTGTAGAGAAGTCCCAAATTTTGGTATATTAGTTTCTGTGGCTGCCATAACAAACTACCTACCACAAACCTGGTTGTTTAAAACAATAGAAATTCCATCTCTCACAGTTCAGAAACCAGATGCCAAAAATTAAGAGCCCGTTTCTTCTCTAGGGAAAGAATCTAGGAGAGACTCTTTCCTTGCTTCTTCCAGATTCTGGTGACTCCAGGTGTTCCTTGGCTTGCAGCCATATAGCTCCAACATCTGCCTCCACCTTCACGTGGACTTCTTTAGGTGCATGTCTTCCTCGATCTCTTGTAAGGGCACCTGTCACTGGATGTGGGTCCCACTCAGATAATTCAGGGTGATCTCATTTCAAGATCCTTAATTACATCTCAAAGGCCTTTACTCAGATAAGGTCATGTTCACAGGTTCTAGGTGTTAGGACAAAGATATATCTTTTGGGGGCCACCATTCAACCCACTATAATAGTTTTGATTGTTGTCATCACTACTGCCACTGCTGTCATTCATGAGATCATTAGGTAAGCACTGCGTAGAATAGGAGAGGAAGCTGAGTGACATCCAGACATCCAAGAAAGCATCTTGACCCTTAAGACACTTTTGATGAGCATCAAAATGGGTACTAATATTTTCCCACCCTGGGTTCATCCCATGTGGTTTATTCACATATCTCTACCAAAACAGTCTTTTTACTTTCAAATTTCTGATTACCTGCTCAAGCTATTAACCACTACTCATTGGTTTGTGTTATTGTCCTTTTTTTTTTGACAGCCCCCTTCTTCTTTTTTTTTTTTTTCCAGTGGTATTGAAATATACTTGACATATAGTATTGTATTGGTTTAAGATGTACAAACATAATGATTTGACATATGTGTATACTGCAAAATGATTGCCACAAGGTTAGTTAACATCTATCACCTTACATACTTGCTGTTTTTTCTTGTAACAAGAACTTTCATGATCTGCTCTCTCTGCAATTTTCAAGTATGAAATACAGTATTGTTAACTGTAGTCACCACGTTGTACGTTACATCCTCGGGATGAAACTGGGAGTTTGTACCTTTTCACCACCTTCACCCATATTTCCTACCTGCTATGGTTTGTATTCTTACTTAACTCAATCCATGACTTGTTCCAGGCAAATTAGACAAGATACACCTCCCTTTAACACTACCACTATTTTAAGTGATGCAATTAGGTAGCGTAAGTCCACTTAATGCTGCTCCAGGAAATCAAGAAGAAGCATCTGTAAACCAAGCCATCTGTGTGTCTGTCTGTCTATCTATCTTCTCAAACCACTAACCAGTCATAGAAATGCCTCCATACATCTATTCCTATGATGCTGAGAGAGGGCAGCTGCGCAACAGGAAAACACCTGGGGAGGATGACATCTTCCTCCTTGTGCAATTTAACTCATGCATTCAAGACTGGCTTCTGTCTATTCCTGTACACAGACCTCAGAGATAATGTAAGTCTAGTTCCAGACCACCACGATAAAGCAAATGTCAGAATAATGCAACTCAAATTAATTTTTTTGTTTCTCACTGCATATAAAAGTTGTGTCGACATTATACTGTAGTGTATTAAGTGTGCAATAGCATTATGTCTAAAAAACAGTGCACATACCTTTAATTAAAAAATGCTTATTGCTAAAAAATCCTAACCATGATCTGAGCTTTTGGAGAATCATAGTTTTTTGGTAGTGGAGGGTCTTGCCTTGATTTTGATGGCTGCTGACCAGTCAGGGCAGTGGCTGCTAAAGGCTGGGGTGGCTAAGGCAATTTCTTAGAATAAGACAACTATGAAATTTGCCTCATTGATTGACACTTTTTCTTTCATGAAAAATTTCTCTGTAGTTTGTGATATTGTTTGATTGCATTTTACTCCCAGTAGAACTTCTTTAAAAATTGGAGTAAATCCCTTCAAACCCTGTTTTATCATCAAGTTACTTTTTATCATCAAGTTTGTGTAATATTTTAAAATCCTTGTTGCCATTTCAACAATCTTCAAAGCATCTTCACCAGGCATAGATTCCACCTGAAGAAGCCACTTTCTTTGCTCATCCATAAGAAGCCACTCCTCATCCTTTAAAGTTTCATCCCAAGATTGCAGCAATTCAGTCCTATCTTCAGGCTCCACTTCTAATTCTAGTTTTCTTGGCTATTTACACCACATCTGCAGTTACTTCTACCTGTGAAGTCTTGAACCTTCAATTGTAAAAACTGTAATATCTGTGAAGCTCAATAAAGTGAAGGATAATAAAATAAGGTATGCCTGTATATATTGCACTTAATGGAGTGCTGCTGGGTATGCCTCACTTTATGATTTGGTGGATAACTTAATGGGCAATTCATAATGGAAAAAGCTCATTTCATGTGATCAAGCATTTAGTCTCTACCAAGGCCCAATAAGAATTCAAGGATTGCTTCTCAAAATAAGGATAGTTACTTGCTGAAGACGTCATAACTTTTATTACAAAAACAATATTAAAGGCCTTAGCTGTGAATTTACGACCAGGGTTCCACAAAGCACCCTAATCTGCCATGAACTGTTTAAGCTTCATTGGCTCTGCTGGGTGATATGGGCTGGTTGGTAGAATTGATTGCACCCCAGCCTGGACTGATTGCCAGGGGCTGTATTGATTGGAGTTAGGAAGGAGACAACATCTGGAACAGCAGCTGCACTTGGAGACATCACCTAATTAAGCTTATGATAATCCACTCTCATTCTCCAAGACCCATCTGTCTTCCCCATCAGCCTAATTGGAGAGTTAAATGGAGCTGTGATAGAAATGACCACTCCCTATCTTTCCAGTCATTAATGGTAGCCTTAGTCTCTGGGGTTCCAGAAGAATGTATTATAGCTCTTCACTTACTCTTTTAGTGAGGAAGATGAGATCCAGGACTCCATCCATGGTCCTTCTGCTCGTAATAACTCTTACTCATGAGTCAGAAGCAAATGTGAGTAGCAGGCCAGTTGCAGGATATCTTCCTCCAGAAAACACTCAGGTAATGTTGGGAAAAGAAGAGGATGTGTCTGCAGGTCTCACTGTGTCTATGGCATGATGGACTTGTGTCACGAATCCACTTATCACCTGACCACCATAAGCTTCCACTCTGGCCATCAAACCACAATGCCATTCTTCTTTGCTTGGAATGTGTTTTTTTAAGAGCTATTATCCTAAACAAGTGAAAGGTCTACTTGTATTCTTTTCCTCAGAATATATTTAAATCAGACAATGATCACAGGCCCGAAGATAAGGCTAATGCTATGTCTCCCCTTTTGGTGAGTCCAATAGATATAGGCTTCTTATGCAAATTTATGAGGAACTTTATGAGTTACTCATACATTTCAGATTTATAGACTCGACAATCAGTACACCTACGTGAAATACCCACGTGTCTCTTTTAGAGAAAGCACAACCACCACCTAACCTCTGGAGGTTAAGTGCTTGACTTGGCTTCTGCACCTGCCCTCCTCCACTGGGATTTTCCCATCTCCCTTGTAATCAGGCGCACCGTTTCCATATCAGTGTTTTTTTCAACATGATTCCCAACCTACAAGAAAAAAACACAATCACATCTTTTAAAGCTGCCAGTGGTTCTCTATTTGAAATATTTCTCAAAGCCTTAATAAGGAGAGGGTTTTCTGTGCCTATTTAAGGAAACACAGTTAAGAAGAAGGTAAGAGGGGTGCCTGGGTGGCTCAGTGGTTAAGCCTCTGCCTTCAGCTCAGGTCATGGTCTCAGGGTCCTGGGATCGAGCCCCACATTGGGCTCTCTGTTCAGCGGGGAGCCTGCTTCTCCGTCTGTCCCTCTCTCTGCCTGCCTCTCTGCCTACTTGTGATCTCTGTCTGTCAAGTAAATAAATAAAACCTTTAAAAAAAAAAAAAGAAGGTAAGATTCATGTTCTAAATCTGGTCTTTTGATTCCTTCCTTTATATTATGGCTAGATCACTTGTAGCCTCTTAACTTTCTTTAGCATGATCGCCATTCAGTACAGCTGCCAGTCAGGCGACTTACCTAGGAATTAAAACTACCTTCCCTTCTCAATGACTTCTGATAACTGTGCCTATGTAAAAAAAAAACAAAAACAAAACAAACAAAAACCATGAACTTAAACTTTATTTTTTTTCAGCTCCTTGGTTGAGCTTGCTTAGAAGTTAGTCCCGCATACTTTCCCCGTGTATATTATAATATAAATTGTTAATATATTTATTTTGTTGTGTAACCTACTAACAAGGTAGACACCATAACTAAAATCCAAGCCTAGCTATCAGTTTGAAATGAAGATGGGACAAAAAGGCTTAGAACCTGAAGAGAACGGGCTCAAGAAAGGGAGGAACAGCCCCATAATATTAAGAAAAGAATCTGCTTAAGCTACTTCGGTCACATCCATTGGCAGGAGAAGCTAAGAGGATTTGGAGTTGGTGGATAGTCCTCCGAATCCTCCTGTAAGTCCCATTTCAATAGTCAGGATCTTACTCGGTCCCATTTAATACTTCAGCTTTCCCAGGTGAGACCTGGAGGCCGGGCATGTTCAGCAGGACGCTGACCACGCACAGCCGAATCTTCTCATTTGTTTTAGTGGACCACGGCTCTGTGGATGTAAGGGCCAAAAGGTTCTACTAGAATCATCAGATGGAGTGCCTGGGTTTAAGTTTGTGACTTGAGAACTTACTATTTAGACTTGTCAGTGCCTTTTTTCCAAGCCACCAAGGGCAGCTAAAAACACTCACTCGCACCTGCCCTGAATTCCCGCAGCAGCGCAGCAAGTTGATACCCACGGCCTTACCTTCAGAGTGCCTTGACACCGAGTGATTGCAGAAAAACAGAATGTTTCACCACTGCTGGCCCCAAGCTTTCACCTTTCTCTCCCTTCCCCACACACTGCATTTTCTGCTCCCCAGAATTCCCAGTGATGCCAGGAAACAAGCCCAGTTTTCCCGGTTCTCCCTCAGGTCCGGTGAGTATCATCTCCCCCTGGAACCAAGTTCCATTCCACTCAAGGCTCTTGATGGCTCAGAGTACAAATAGCTCTTTGTTAATATTTGACGTTTTGTTCCTTTGTCACTTCCTTTTTTATTTTTTGTTTGTTTTCATTTTTGTTTTACAGAAAATGTTCCAAAAAAGCTATCAGGCTTCTGCACAATCATGTTTGACTAGTTTGGGCAAATGAAATCTCCTGTCACACTCTATTAAATGCTTAAGCCAAAGTGGTTATTGAGATTTTTTTTTTTTATTTTGATGACTCTGTTTAGAAAACATCTGCCTCTATATTATGGAAATTGAGTCTACAAACAGATAAAATACAGAGATGTGGAAATAATAAGATTGTTCTATTTTGTTTATTTTCTAATTTTGTTTTTTTACCGGGAAAACACAACACATTTCAAAGAGGTTTTTTTTGATAATGATAATTGATATTATTCTGTTAAACACTAGGTCTTTTCAAAAGTGTCTCTGCTATTTTAATGCATATTGATCTAAACTGATTAACTTGTTCTATATTTTTAAAATTTAGTTTGCTTTGCTCCCATCATCTACTTTTTTTTTCTAAAAATATTAACTGCAAATCTTGTGCTTGCTTTTGCTCTTTAATTTGTTTTTCTTGGTGTATCTTATTAAGACCAATTGACACATATATCCCAATATTTTTATCTTCCCAAGCATTCCCTACACATTTAGAATTAGTATCTATTTTCAGTACTTTCATTATCCTTCCTAATTTCTTCACTTTTTCTGTTTGAAAGCCAATTTTATCATATAGTCCCTCTCGTACAATTAATTTACTCTAGATGAATTGTTGCTGTATTTCACCTACGAGAGAACAGCACACCTCTGGTGGTTCAAGTTATCTCTTACCAAAGCACTCAGTGTGGGACCTTGGAGTTATCAAGTAAATTTATTTACAAACACTTTGAAGATCCCACTATATGAAGTACATTGCATATAGCACTCTAGAGGAGTTACAGGAGAAACAATCTCCACTTTTAATACGTTTATAGATTCATGAGAAAAATGCTCAGAAGTAAAATCAATTATTCTTTAAAATGTTAATCAGCCCATATGATATCATGATTCAGTAAATTTTAATCAATGCCTACTATGTGCCAGTCACTGGACTGGTTCTAGGAGTGCAGTAAAACCATGATACCTGACCCATGGCCTCCAAGATATATCCTGGAAGGCTGATTGAAAGTAAACAGAAATGGAGGGTCTCAGTCCTTTAAACATCCAACTCTTGATTTCAGCTCAGGTCATGATCTTGGGGTCATAAGATCAAGCCCTGTGCTGGACTTCACACTTGGCGTGGCGTCTGCTTGAGATTCTCTATCCATCTCCCTTTGCCCCTCCCCCTGCTCACACTCTCTAAATTAATTAACTAATTAATTAATTCCTTAAACAAAAGAAAAAAGAAAGTGAACAGAAATTACAAGTATGATGACTACCAAGGACAAGCACTGAATGATCTTGGGACAGGCAACATGGAAATCCAACCTACTCACAGGGCTCAGAAAGGACTTACTTGACTTAATGTTTACCAAAAAACATTAATAATGTTGGCTAGGCAAATACAAAGGAGTAGAAAACAAAGACTGATGTGTACTGACCAAAGGAGCACTGAAAGTGGTATAGGAAAGGTCTTTGGAAAGAGATAACCCTTGAGACAATATGTAATCTGATCCAGAAAAAAAATGTTTAAGGCTCTAGCTATGTTCTCTATAAAACTCTTTGTTTGCTAGGAAGGACATGGAGGGGTTGGAAATGACTGAGGAGTGCATTCCAAATGGAAGGAACAGCTTAGCAAAGAGTGGAAGGCAAAGCTGTGAGTGTAGATGGGCTGGATGACAGGGGAAGCTGGTGAGTAACACAAAATGAGGTCGCACAGAGATGAGAAAGGTATTAAAGAAGCTTTAACATCCAAGGAAGTGTGTTCTAGATGCTAAGTATAAAATGAGAGTTAGACGAATTAAAGGCTAGAAGGAGAATCCTTGGAGCCATGAGAGTGTTACTGCCTGGGTTAGGCTAGTGTGGCAGATGCTGTTGGTGGCCTGCCCAAATCCCTTTGGCATCCCCAATCCCGTTTCCATACACACCACCTGCTACCTACCACAAGCATCTGCGACTCTCTGCCCTAGGGCTTTCCGTGGCCACAGGAGCGTGCCTGGCCTACCCAGGGAACACGCCCGACTTTTGGGGGAGTTAATACCTGTCACCAGGAAAGGACAGAAATTCAGTGCACGAGTACCCCAATTCTCCCATCCCAGCAGAGAGGGAAAACTGTGGGGCACATCCTACTAAGTCTTCCAGAGGTCCTCAACAGAGTGATTGCCAAGCTCCTCCTCTTAGCTTTCTTCTCCTCTCTGTGTTGCTTCCTCACTCTTGTACCAGCTGTCCTAGGATCATCTCCAAATAAGTGGCCTGTACCAAATCCTTGTCTCAAGTCTGCTTCTGCGGGAACCCAAACTGAGCAGTTAGTTACTGAGGAACTGAAGAAGAATAAGGGGTATTTGGTGATAAAGAGAGAGTCCCTTAGTGGATGCCCACCCTAGGACTCCGGTGTCCAACCCCATACCCTACAGCCAACTCCGTTCACTCCTAGTAACAAAGATGCACCGAAATTGTGTTGTTCACCCGCTAAATGAGAGCTATGAATCACCAACACTGATAGTGACAAACAGACATGGTCCTTGGGGGCGCCTGGGTGGCTCAGTTGGTTAACCATCTGCCTTCAGCTCAGGTCATGATCCCAGGGTCCTGGGATTGAGTCTCACGTCAGACTCCTTGCTCAGCGGGGAGCCTGTTTCTCCCACTCCCTCTGCCTGCCGTTCTCCCTGCTTGTGTGCTCTCTCTGACTCTCTCAAATAAGAAATCTTAAACAGAAAGACATGACCCTTAAATTACAAAATCTACAAAAATACAACATTCAGTGCTTTCCATCGTTAACGTGTCCGTTACTGAGCTCAGGTTGTTTTGATTACAGAGAATGAGCACCCATGGAACCAGGACACCTCTGCGTTAACAAGGACTGGACAGACACGTAATCGAAGCACTCATTTTACAAGGTAAGGCCACTGAGGCACAGGGAAGAGAACTAACCTGAGCACAGTCACACGGTTGGTAAGTGGAGACCTGCGAGTAAGATCTGGATTCTCTGTCCCTCCATCTTGTCCAGCCCGCCCCACGGCTGTCTGCCAGCAGGAGGGGGAAAACACCTTCAAAAGTAATGGGAAACTATCATTTTACCATATCTACGGTGAAGGACTGAGGCCAACTCTTTTGACGGCAGTTGCTCTCAGTACTAACGAAACGGCCGTTTTCAGAGAGAAACATCATGATGCGCAAAATTCTAAAATGTGCCCTCTTGCCACGTTTTTCTTTTTCCTGGATTGAAAGATAATAGACGTCAATGTGTACAAAAGGCAGTTCAGTACCCTCACGTAATGATGAGGTATGGATCTAAGTGAACTTTGTCATTGAATACAAACCAGACTGCTCAGCGAATGCTGAGAATAGCGGTTAATCACCTACCCGAACACCACTCACCAGAATTCGGAAGTGAACGTCAAACAGGGAAAGATGGGTCCCGCCGAACACACCTGGACAAAGGCAACAGAGGCAGCCAGGGTTGTACTGGAGTTTGGCGGTCGTTAATAGAGTCGTTCTGTGGAGACTCCTTTGGGTGCCTACGATCAAGCATACGTACGTGCACCATTTGTATTATCTGTAGCTGAAATAACCCACCCCATTTTCCGTTTCAGGCTCCCAGTCTCCCAGGTAACAAGACTTAATTTCCATCTAATTATGACCTTCTGTCAGGGTCGCATCTAAGTTTCTGGGGGGCTCTGATAAAGTTCTTAGCTACCAGTAGGGGTCAGGGGGGGGAGTGGGCTCTGATCTTGGTGGTTATCTCTCCACCACCTTTTCTCATTGCGTCTGTCACATGCTGACCCCCAAGCTACTTGGGGTCTGCCAGCTTTCTGTGCCATGTTTGCACGACTCCTGGTAGCATGGGAAAAGGGTCTGCTCCTCCTCCTGCCAGGCTGAGGAGCGTGGGGACCCTGGGGACCTGACACAGGTCCACCTGCCTGGATACCGCTCATGACATTTCCTCTGCTCTGGAGCCATGCTGCTGTCCCAAGCCCCGCTCAGGAAAGGTAGCACCAGCCTGGTCGAGGTCCTCAGCCTCAGGCCAAGGAGTACAGGCAGCAAGGTTTCCCGGGAACAAGCCAGCCTCTGAGGCTCTCACTTCCTCCTGGCCATACACCTCCCATAGTCTAGACTCCATTATTGGGAAAACTGACCCTGGCTGATTAAAGATCTTTCCGAACACTGCTATGACTTTTGCCATATATTTTGACCTTGACTTGTGCAGATCCCAAGAGCCAAAAATTTCCATCTTTTTTCTCTCTGTTCTTTGATGCTCCATGGATTTGCTGCTTGAATAGAGAAAGTGTCACAAGGTAACAACTGCAACAGCCAGAAAAGTGAAGATTAATCATCAATTAATATATAAAAATATGTATCCTCTGATACTTACAGAAATTTTAATTCTTATCCTGCCTTTTCATACGTAATATAAGATTTTAAGTGTGATTAAAATTGAGACTGGTAAGGGACACCTAGGTGGCTAAGTCAGTTAAGCATCCAACTCAATTTCAGCTCAGGTCATAGTCTCAGGGTCAGTAGATCAAGCCCCCAGTTAGGCTCTGCAAGCAGCAAGGAGTCTGCCTCTCTCCCTCTCCCTTTGCCCATTTCATTCATGGTGGGCTGAAAGCCTCATGGTCCCACCCACCATAATTTACCCGTTGGGTTGAGTGTCCCTGCTAACAATTTCATGACAGTTGACTGACAGCCCTAATCTTTAGTACAGTCCCCCCCAGGTCCCCTTCCTCAACTATCTTCACAACAAAAGCGAGAAGCACAACTTTCAACCTCTTGATCATAATGTATAGGGCCCAGGCTCCAGAGCAAGACAGGAACAAAGCTGGAACTGGAGTTCAGGTATCTGTATTTAGGTCATGTGCTGGGCAGTGTTTTATTTGTTTTGCTTGTTTTCTCTCATTGGTCTGTACTGATCCCAGTGTTAGCCATTATCAGAGACCTGAGTGCATCTTAAACTTGAAGCTGTTTGTTCTTGACTTCTTTAAGGGAACTAGTTATGGTCTCAATAGATGACAGCATTAGCGTGGACCCTAAAAAGACCTAACAAAAAATTTTATTTGAAATTTGTGGCAATATATTTTTCTCCTCAGTATGTAGCAGCAGTCACTGGATAAAGTTAGTTTTCCTGTAAATACAACAGTCTTATTTAGCAAGAAAGCATTTCTTAGAAAATAATTTCTAGACTAGAGACACAATTTTAATTGAGTAGAAACCATTCAATATAATAGAAGCTACAGATAACTGCTTTGTGGATATCCTTCTCGGGTCCAAAATAATTTGGTTAAAACACCTTCCTGAAATTATATCCATTTTGGGTCTCACTACATCATGCAATTGAAGGCTAAATGAAATTCTGATTAGTAGCCTGCTGTTAAATGATACAATACAAAAGGCTAAATGCCATGTAATTGATAAGCAACTAAAAACTCAACCAGTCTGTATACCCTAAGCAAATGAGCATACTTCAAAAATAATGATGTGATACCTCATTATCAATCTCAAAATTACACTCTGGCACATTCAGTGTGCTGAATAAAGGTTTTGTGGTTTTTTTGATTTTTCCCCCAAACACCATTCCATATCAAGTTGGAGAAAGGGCTCGTTCTCAATAATTAACCAGTATTTATTGAGCACCTACTTGGGATGAGAGACCATACTGAGCATTATGGGTCCTTCAAGGGATAATAAAAATTATTGCTTCCTCATAGTAATTTGCTAAATATTTTTCAAAGAAGTTTTAAAAAATGTTTATTTCCAGATATAAGTTCTAGACATTAGAAAGGACATCTTGATACAAGTGAAAACAGTCAACTCTTGCAGGCACCAGTCTTTTCTCCTGACCTTCTTCCCTTTAACATTGGCCAGCATGAAAGCACGCTCAAAGACTTCCACATCCAGCAGACAGTAGACAGAATGATAGTGACTGTGGACTCTGATGTCAGACAGATATGAATTCAAACCCCAGTTTTGTTATATATCTGTGTGGACATAAGCCATAAATATCTGTTACCCTTTAGAAAATAGCATTACTGATGCCTTCCTCACTGGATTGTTTTCAGAATGAAAAGAAATAACAAGTACTTTGCACATGGCAGAGCATAAGTGCACAATAAATAGTAATTAATATTATCATCATTATCGTAAGAATTGTTTTAAAAGCCATAAAAGGGGATGCCTGGGTTGCTCAGTTGGTTAAGCGACTGCCTTCAGCTTGGGTCATGATCCCAGGTCCCAGGATCGAGTCCCACATCGTGCTCCCTGCTCAGCCGAGAGCCTGCTTCACCCTCAGACTCTCCCCTACCTTGTGCTATCTCTCTTTCTCAAATAAATAAAAATCTTTTAAAATGAAAAAATAAAAAAAATAAACAAGACCTGCCTCTGGAAAGTCCGATGTCATCCGAAAAGGCTATGCTCACTTGTAGTATTAGTCCTACTAACAAGCACAAATAGGATGATTTACTCAATAAAATACCCTAAACATACAATCCTACGTGACATACACACACTGAGTAGAGGTAATTTTGCCATCAATGCTTAGAGGGTTGAACAGTAAATGTAGGAGTTAGTTCAAGGCTTGACATTAATGAGCAAACAAAATATATAGACTAGAGTTGAGAGAGAGAGAGAGAGATGTTGGTAAGTGCTATGCTTTTGAAAAAGGCTCTTTGGTCAAATAAGTTTCAGAAACCTTGATTTTAAAAGGGAAAAATAAAATTATTTCTGCAAGACTTCCATAATCTGTAATAAGCTGACAAGCACTATGGAGCTTAAATAGCAAATATAAAATTTGTAGTATTTCCCTAATTTATGTATGCTGAACTTTCACAAACATGTCACAATGTTTTTATGGTGGTAGAGATAGTTCAAGAACTAGTGTTTTATGGAACACTGAGAAATACTGGTGAATTTAAAAAAGCATTATTATTCTAGAAGATAGATAGCTCCATGGGCTCTAACAGGCTGTCAAGTTTTAATGGGAAAGAGATTTAATCTCTTTGAAGAATGAATAGGATAAACCATTCAAGGTAGGAATTAACAGGAAAAAAAGAAAAAACAACCCTGGTATACAGCTACTTAAAGATATTTCTTACATATTCATTTATTTACATACCCTTCCATTTTTATTTATTCATAATTCTAATTGCCATAAGGGATTTGAGGTGGCTCCCAGATGTATGTTTACCCTTCACCACCACTTAGCTAGCACTTGAAAATAGTCCTTTATGTTGTGTGATACATCGCAACTTACTAAGTCTCCACATGCAGGGTTCATGAAATATAACGGCTTAAAAATGGTGGGGGTTAGAGGCGCAGTAATCAGTCAGTAACACTGATTCTCAGCCTTCGCAGGGACTCCTGTCCTTTTAACAAGTATCTCAGCGGACTCCATGCCAGTAATGTAAGAGTCCTTTTTTTTTTTCTTTTTTAGATTTTATTTATTTATTTGACAGAGAGAGAGAGAGAGCACAAGCAGGCAGAGTGGCAAGCAGAGGCAGAGAAAGAGGCAGGCTCCCTGCTGAGCAAGGAGCCCAATGCAGGACTCGATCCTAGGACACTAGGATCATGACCTGAGCCAAAGGCAGATGCTTAGCCAACTGAACCACCCAGGCATCCCTAAGAGTCCATTTTTTTAAATGTTGCTTTAGATTAATGTTATTTAGAAAAGATATCTAGTCACAAGCTTTCACTTCTCATCACTCTCTAAAAACATAATATTTCTCTAGATACTTAGATGATGATAATAACAGATACAT
>ML107664.1:0-14149 GCA_003697995.1 Taxidea taxus jeffersonii | reverse complement strand
GATAGATAGATAGATAGATAGATAGATAGATAGATAGATAGATGATAGAACAGAGCTTGGGATCAAGGGTCAACAATGTTTCTGTGGCAGGCCCGGCAAGAGTGAGCAACAGCCCAAGTTCTCATATCTAAGGACAGGAGAAGTGCACTGACTCTGCTGGCAGCCCCATCTAAGGAATCCTTTGGAGGGGGAGCCTTGGAAATAAGAATCATTCAAGGGTAAATAAGGTTTGGGTTCATACTTATCAGCCTCTGGAAAATATCATTTGTAATGCCATTTTTCTTTCTTTTTTTTTTTAAGATTTTTATTTATTTAGGGGCACCTGGGTGGCTCAGTGGGTTAAAGCCTCTGCCTTCGGCTCAGGTCATGGTCCCAGGGTCCTGGGATGGAGTCCCACATCCGGTTCTCTGCTCAGCAGGGAGCCTGCTTCCTCCTGTCTCTCTGCCTGCCTCTCTGCCTACTTGTGATCCCTTTCTCTCTGTCATATAAATAAATAAAATCTTTTAAAAAAAGATTTTATTTATTTATATGACAGAGATCACAAGTAGGAAAAAAAAGATTTTTATTTATTTATATGACAGAGATCACAAGTAGGCAGAGAGACAGGAGGAAGCAGGCTCCCTGTTGAGCAGAGAGCCCAATGCGGGGCTCGATCCCAGAACCCTGGGATCATGACCTGAGCCGAAGGCAGAGGCTTTAAACCACTGAGCCACCCAGGTGCCCCTGTAATGCATTTTTCAATATGATTTCTCACAACTGCAGGATAACAAAAGGGAAAGCAACACAGACAAAGTATGGCACAAAGTGGTGTGGTTTGCACGGTCCTTAGGGGGTGGGGCACCTGCCTAAGTGACCCAAAATGACAGCTGTCAGTTCCAGCCTGTCCCAGCCCCATCCTCACCTCCCATAATGACTACCTGCCATCTGTGTCCTCAGCCACACCCATCTGGGCACCAATGATTGACTCAGCCCAGCAGAATTAGAAGCTCAGCCCCTGCCCACTTGCAAGTGGGGTCTGACAACTGTTCAGAGTCATTGAACCTGGAGGTCAGCAGAATCCTCTGTGCCAGGAAGAATATTACATTTCAGGTTCCCTAACTAACCCTCATGGCATGGCCAGCCTGTCTGACCCTTTAGTTCAAGCTCATGGTGCTTGCTTCCTCTAGAGAGTGTCTTCCTCAAGGTGTGGGCAATTAGGAACTGATTTTGAACACCAGCCAGCCACCTCAGGAGTTAGACCTTTCTCACCTGACAGGGGAACGTAGGAAGACATAGGAGAACTTTAATCCATAGGAGAACACAGTGAAGATATGAAAAAGGAAAACTTACACCACAAAAAGCAGAAATGAGAAGATCAAAGATAAAGATCGCAAGGAAGTCCTCAGTTTAGTGAGCACTTGGCTACCTGGATAATTTATCCAGACATGTCAGGCACCAGGCTTAGGTCCACAGTGAAGATGCTTTCATTAAACTTGCACCAAAAACAGGCTCAGATCAGGAAGCAGGTGTGGCTGTATCCAGGGGATGAAGTCCTGGGTGTTCTTTAGAAGAACTGAGTATGACTGGGACTGACTTTCATTTGTGATGTTAAAACAACAACACTTTGCATTAATTATTCTTTGAATGTTGACATGTTTTCTCTACTACTTTGCCACCTCTATCCTCTCACTGTTTCTTCAGCGTGGTGACTAATGCACACAATGGTTAGAAGAAAAAATAGAACTACACAATGCTGGGTTCCTTTTTACTGCAGTCTTGATAATTTTTTTGAAATTTGTTGTAATAAGACCATCAGTCACTGGCATGTCGGACATGAGTGCAGAACTGAAGCCCCACAGTTCATTTCCAGAAAAGGGAGTAAGCTCCTTCACAAAGAGGTGGGTCTGACCCCACCCCTTCCCAAAGTAATCCTTCAGCCCTTCCTTTAGCATCTCTTATGGTTCTACCCTTATCAGTTTTCCATACCCCTCTTCTTCTGGGTCTCTAAGTTTTGCAGGGTTCCTTTTTGGAATTTTTCTTCCCTTTCATTTGCTGATTTTTGTCTGCATCCCTTCTGCTCTTGACCTCACAGACATCTCTGGGCATGATTTCAAGATCTCTCTAAAATAATTTGACATGTCTGTCATCAAAATTTCTTACTACCTAAAGCACAAAGAAAACAGATCTACTCTCTTTTCTAAGCACAGAGTTCTGTGTGTGTAGAACTTGCCCTCCTCTCCCTCATTCCCTGACAGGCTAATCGTACCCTGAATTAGTCAACATTCTCTATCAACACATGACTTACTTCTTCCATGTAAGCATCCATTGATTTTTTTTTAATTGAGATACAAATGACAAAGAACACTGTATTAGTTTTAGGTATACAATATAACGATTCTATACTTGTGTATATTGTGAAATGATCATGTCTCATTAACATCTATCACCATACATGCTTACAATGTTTTTCTCTTTTTGTGTTGAGAATTTAGAAGATTTAGTCTCTTAACAATTTTCAAATATACATTACAATATTCTTAACTATAGCCACTATACATTACATCCCCAGGACTTACTTATTTTATAACTGGAAGTTTGATGCATGCATCCATTTATTGGTTTCGTATTCCTTGGATCCTGTCTATCTTTTGCTTAGGCTCATCATAATGACCTCTCGCTCTTCTCTGCAAATTTACCTCAGAACCTCCAACCTATGTCTTTAATATGTCTCAAGTATGTCACATTACTCAGCCCTCGGTCAAGTGTCTCCAGCAAGGCTATTGCCATTGTAGAGCTTGGAGACCACTGAGTGACCTGATTACCAAAGAGAGCACTTGAAATGACAACACAAGGCAGAACAACCACACTCCAACCCTCCCCCAGCCACAGGGAGCCTCTCCATGATACAATCAAGCACAGTGAACTTCCAGAAAATGTCTACTGACTCCATCTACTTAATCAGGGAATAACTGAAGAAACTCCTTCTTATGATATTCACACATCAAAAAAATTCTCTAAGGAAACCATGAAGCATTTTCCAATTAAGATCCCTTCAAAAGAACAGCAGACAACATTTTTAAAAAGTATTTCCTATGTATTTATATATAAAAAATGAAAAACCAAGAAGCTTACTCATTAGAATTTTCAGGTTCTATATGTTTACCTCAAATAAAGTTATGGTTGATGAAAACCAAATTTAACAAGCAAGAAAGCTTGTTGTTTTTCCAGCTCTCACCTACTGTGTTCAGGTTCCTCCCACCCATTCCAACCCACATCCAAACCTTCCCCTGGCCCAAGCTGTTTAGGGACATCCCTGAGAAGTCTCATCATCCAGACATACTCATTATTTCCATACGGGCCTGGCTCTACTCTCTCTTTCCGTATACATTTATCATAGACAGTGCGTGTGTGAGAGAGAGAGAAAGAAGGAGAGACAGCGAGAGAGAGAGAGAGGCAGAGATGGGGGAAGGAGAGAGAAGGAGATGAGCCTGCTTTCAAAACATTTACTGTGTAGTAGAAACATAAGAATTGATGTTTACTTAACTATCAAATATTTGCTATTCACCATGCTAGGTTATTTGTGTCCATTATATCACTTAATCTTTGTAGCTTCCTCAATATATATTATTGTTATTTCCACTTTAGAAATAAAAAATTTTAAATAGAGAGAGAGAGGCTAAATAACTTGTATAATCACCTACCAAGTGCCAGAGAGTGGTTTTATCTTGAATACATATTAGTCTGGATTTTCTCAAACAACCCACTCTCCCACCACCATATCCCATTTTCCCAATTCATCCCCTGGTACTCCTACTCCACCAATCCTTCAGCCTCCCCGAAACTGACAATCCATTGATCCTACCCTCTTTTTCCCCCCCTCCTTACCCAACTTAAAATCCACAGTCCATCATCATCAAGACTCCTTGGCACACACCTCCAGTCCCTTTCTGGCTCTTTGCATGCTCGCTTGGTAAAAACCCAACACTGCACCTCTTCTATGTCTGCTCCCTCCCAGCTGCTCGTGGCTGGAGAGAAACACACAAGCAAGAGGACTGGTCTCTGGTGAGACATAATAAGCCAGTCCTTAATGGTGGGCACTTTTGTGATTGTTGCAACATGCATTTAAAGGGATGGCTAGAACATAAAAGTGAGTAAAGTTCTGTAAGTGCCCAAGTGCTTCGCAAGATGAAGCCCAGCTCAAAGATAGATTAGGAATCACTGGTTGAAATTGTATTAATGGAGGTGAGCCATTTCTCCTACGTTCCTTAAGCTCTCTTTGTTCTTCCCAGTAACACATGAAACTTAATTTTAGAAACAATGTCCCCACTTTCACTGAATTAACAAAAAGTGAAACTCACATGGCTGTTAGAGAATTCTGAATAGTCTGTATGTTGGCCAACAGTGCTGTGTACAAGTGCCATCAAAGGAAGACGGCTAGCTGACTCCAACTATCCTCACAGCCACAGCATTTCACCTTCAACCTCTTAGGCTCAAAACCTAATGTTTTCAGGCCACTAAGAGCAAATACAAGCACTCAGTGTAGACTCACAGTAACCAAACTGGCAAACAGATGTATAAAACCAGAATAGAACTACAAATAGGCCTATTACAAAGTCTCTAGTATTGGAATTGGTATAATCCCTTTTCCTCTTCTGTATAGGAACCCAAATCATAAGCAGAAGTTTGACTGGTGAGCTTCTAATAGAGAAGTTATCTTCATTGAGTATATAATGGCATTAGTTTAAGTTAGCCTAGGGCATCCAGTGCCACAGTACTAATAATAGCTTTGTCAATGGGACTGGGAGTGTGATCCTTGGTAGGCCCCCAGTTCCCCTCCTTGGCACAGTGCTTGGATGGTTGATGAAAGGTCAATATTGGCCTTTGGCATCCTCCTCCCATAGTAATAAAAGTACTTTTCTTTAATAACCTCAATTCAGTCAATCTAGTTACTGTTAAATTCCACAGATCTGAAAATGATTTTGTCTGTTTAGGATAACTTGACATAATTCTGGTCTTTTATGTAGTCACTTCACAGGTAAATTCTCAGAGTTCAGTGAATATGGCATCTTTACAAATTCTTGGGGAATCCCTCTGTGCAGCCTCCACAAGAAGTCAGTGGGAAATTCTAGAATAAATAGGAGGAAAATATGACCTACGTTCTATTTTGGGAGATAAGAAAAAGCAGGTAGATGCTTACACTATTTCATCTCCCTTCTCTGCTTATGTACAGGGCTGGTACATCTTGGTATGTGCCAGAAAACTGATGACAGAGGAAAGTTCAACTAAGGATAGCAAAGATTCCCCCTTCCCAAATTTCCCCTGTGTCTCTGATATTTTTTCAGAGTTATCATTACAGCCAAATGCTGCTGTTTAATCCACGTCATCCTTGTACACCCGAAAACCTGTTTAATCTGTAACAACAGGAAACAATATTATATCGTCTCTTCAATTCTAAACAAGGTAAACCGTCTTCACCACCCCGAGCATTTGTGGTTCCCATTTTACCGCAGCATAATAAGCAAGAAGAGATTAAAGATACTGTTTTCTCTGCTTTGTCTTTTCTGCAGTCCCAATTTAGTTTCTTTTACATCCGGTCAAAAGAATGTAGCTTACTGCCTCCAAACTCATTATCGATACAATAAGATAATGTTCACAGAATGCAATATGTATAAATGGAATTCAAACTCCTGATAGCTATATTAAGATCATATTTTTTAAATTAATTACAGAATACCAGTTAATTCCTCTGAGCATTGAGATTTTTTTTTTACCAGAAGTAATTAACTCCTCTGACCTTCCCTCATCTTTTTAACACTGTGAACCACTGTCGTTAGCGTCGTGTCAGATGTGCTTTCTCATACTTGCCGCACACAGATGCAAATCTCAGCCATAGCACTCTGACATCTAAACGTAGATGGGAGCCCCCCTCTCGTTGGAGCCTTCCTGCACACAGACTCCAAGTTCTGATGCAAATGCCACCAAGGTGATCTTCACCATCTGTCCAGCATTTCTGGGGACACATCATGGGCGCATACTGGAAGGAGGACGAGTCGATGTTTCCCTCACATTGGTCCGTGCTATTTTTTCCACCCACCAAGCCAGCAAGCTGCACAAATCTCTGGCAAGCAGCCACTTTCAGTTTTCTCAGAAGCTGAGAGAGTGGTTCCCCTACATTTTAAAAAGGCAAATGCTGCGTTAGTCAACCTAGTCATTACTTAGAGAACGATAGCAAAGAATCAAGCCCACTGCTTTTCATGCCTCAGGAAATCAGCCTGGGCTGCATTTCTCAATGTTTCAACTTCTCTTTTCTGGAGGACAGAAAAGTAGTGTAGAAAACGGGCTCTCCTCCAGGGGAACCACCCACCTTCTGACACTCTGAGTACAAGAATGTGCTATTTCTACTCCATCCTGGAACTCCCCAGTGGAATGTGACCAAACCCTAGCACCAGGTGGCCCTCTTTGAAAAGTACACAGTTGTCATCCATTTAAAGCAGGATACATCCTCTTCTTTTTTTTCTTATTTAATTTTTTAATTTTTATTAACATATAATGTATTATTAGCCCCAGGGGTACAGGTCTGTGAATTGCCAGGTTTACATTTCACAGCACTCACCATAGCACACACCTTCCCCAGTGTCCATAACCCAACCCCCTCTCCCTACCCCCCTAACCCCTGCAACCCTCAGTTTGTTTTGTGAGATTAAGAGTCTCTTATGGTTTGTCTCCCTCCCAACCCCATCTTGTTTCATTATTCCTTTCGTACCCCCCAGTTTCCTCTCAACTTCCTCATATCAGGGAGATCATATGATAACTGTCTTTCCCTGATTGACTTATTTCGCTAAGCATAACACCCTCTAGTTCCATCCACATTGTCACAATGGCAAGATTTCATTTCTTTTTATGGCTGCAAAATATTCCATTGTATATATATATCACCTCTTCTTTATCAATTGATCTATCTGTTGATGGACATCTAGGTTCTTTCCATAGTTTAGTTATTATGGACATTGCTGGTATAAACACTCGGTTGCACGTGCCCCTTCAGATCACTACATTTGAATCTTTAGGGTAAATACCCAGGAGTGCAATTGCTGGGTCATAGGGTAGCTCTATTTTCAACTTTTTGAGGAACCTCCATGCTGTTTTCCAGAGTGGTTGCACCAGCTTGCATTCCCACCAACAGTGTTGGAGGGTTCTCCTTTCTCCACATCCTCGCCAGCATCTGTCATTCCCTGACTTGTTAATTTTAGCCATTTTGACTGGTGTGAAGTGGTATCTCATTGTGGTTTTGATTTGTATTTCCCTGATGCCCAGTGATGTGGAGCACTTTTTCATGTGTCTGTTGGCCATCTGGATGTCTTCTTTGCAGAAATGTCTGTTCATGTCCTCTGCCCATTTCTTGATTGGATTATTTGTTCTTTGGGTGTTGAGTTTGCTAAGCTCTTTGTAGATTTTGGATACTAGCCCTCTATCTGATATGCTGTTTGCAAATATCTTCTCCCATTCTGTCAGTTGTCTTTTGGTTTTGTTGACTGTTTCCTTTGCTGTGCAAAAGCTTTTGATCTTGATGAAGTCCCAATAGTTCATTTTTTCCCTTGCTTCCCTTGCCTTTGGCAATGTTCCTAGGAAGAAGTTGCTGCAGCTGAGATCGAAGAGATTGCTGCTTGTGTTCTCCTCAAGGATTTTGATGGATTCCTTTCTCACGTTGAGGTCCTTCATCCATTTTGAATCTATTTTCATGTGTGGTATAAGGAAATGGTCCAGTTTCATTTTTCTGCATGTGACTGTCCAATTTTCCCAACACCATTTGTTGAAGAGACTGTCTTTTTTCCATTGGACCTCCTTTCCTGCTTTGTCGAAGATTAGTTGACCATAGAGTTTAGGGTCTATTTCTGGGCTTTCTCTTCTGTTCCATTGATCCATGTGCCTGTTTTTGTGCCAATACCATACTGTCCTGATGATGACAGCTTTGTAATAGAGCTTGAAGTCTGGAATTGTGATGCCACCAACTTTGGCCTTCTTTTTCAACATTCCTCTGGCTATTCAAAGTCTTTCTGGTTCCGTATAAATTTTGGGATTATTTGTTCCATTTCTTTGAAAAAAATGGATGATATTTTGATAGGGATTGTATTAAACATGTAGATTGCTTTAGGTAACATAGACATTTTCACAATATTTGTTATTCCAATCCATAAGCATGGAACATTTTTCCATTTCTTTGTGTCCTCCTCAATTTCTTCCATGAGTACTTTATAGTTTTCTGAATACAGATTCTTTGCCTCTTTGGTTAGGTTTATTCCTAGATATCTTATGGTTTGGGGTGCAATTGTAAATGGGATTGACTCCTTAATTTCTCTTTCTTCTGTCTTGTTGTTGGTGTATAGAAATGCAACTGATTTCTGTGCATTGAGTTTATATCCTGACACTTTACTGAATTCCTGTATAAGTTCTAGCAGATTTAGAGTGGATTCTTTTGGGTTTTCCACATAAAGTATCATATCATCTGCAAAGAGTGAGAGTTTGACAACTACTTTGCCGATTTTGGATGCATTTAATTTCTTTTTGTTGTCTGATTGCTGAGGCTAGGACTTCTAGTACTGTGTTGAATAGCAGTGGTGATAGTGGACATCCCTGCCATGTTCCTGACCTTAGTGGAAAAGCTCTCAGTTTTTCTCCATCGAGAATGATATTCGCTGTGGGTTTTTCATAGATGGATTTGAAGGATGCATCCTCTTCTAACAGAAGCAGATCTGAAAATGCTGACTGTTTCTTTTGAAATCTATGACTGGGTTCTAGGGCTCGTGTTGTAGTGTGGGTATTGGAGAAGGCCGGCTGGATGTGGTGGAAGCAAAGGGCTTGGGACACGGAATAGGATTTGGGGATGAGAACTCTAAGAGCAAGGAAAGAATTTCCAAAGGGAAGTGCACAAGTACCCAAAATAACCCTTCTGTGTAGAAGAAGTGTCCAGGAAGAAGTTACAGAAAATTCCCTTTGCAATGGATCCAAAGTAGTTGATTTTTTTCCACTGATACTTTTTTTTTTTTTTAGGATTTTATTTATTTGACGGAGAGAGACACAGCGAGAGAGGGAACACAAGCAGGGGGAGTGGGAGAAGGAGAAGGAGGCTTCCTGCCCAGCAGGAGCCTCATGCAGGGCTGGATACCAGACCCTGGGATCATGACCTGAGCCAAAGGCAGATGCTTACTGACTGAGCCACCCAGGCGCCCCTCATTGATACTTTAATATACAGTTGCTGTGAGTTTTTTTTAATTCCTCATTAATCTCACATTGTAATTTGATCTGCTGAGTGTTACACATTCATATTTCCAAAAGATCATTTGTAATTCATTTCTTTCTCTAAAAACTGCATTAAGTCACTGCTGTTTGTGAGATATTTTGCTATATGCCATGGTAGATGCAAGATTAATAAAACACCGCAAGTTTTACTGATAAGGCAAGATCATTAAAATGTGGTAAGAATGTTCAGCCAGGAATGAGAAAATAAAACAAAGTTCTTAGGGCAATCTTTTGCTATTTTTAAGCCTTGCCTTCTTAATTTATCAAATAAGAAAATATATCAGGAGGTCTCTAAGTTAGTATATAATGTCAACATGCTTTCATGGATCTTGCATTGTTCTCCCTCATACCTCTTCTTCTTTAAGGACCTCCTTTTTTTTCTTTATGGCAACACTTCCTTCTAACTCCTTATTTCTTCCCTAGGTAATTTCATTGATTCCCATTGCTTTAATTTTCACTTCAGACTTAGGACTCCCAAATGTAAACAGATAAGTAATAGAGAAGGAGGATGGAGGTAGGAGAGAGAAGGAGGCAGGTGAAACTATCCCCTGGTCTCAAAACCTGATATTCAGCTTTCCACTAGTATCTCCACTTCTCTGCCCCCAGTTCAAGTCAAAATTCCATGTGCAAAATTGAAAATCTTCTGTTTTTATATGCACGTCAATAAATAATAATGTTATCTACTCAAATACTAAGTCACAAAATGGAATTTTCTTCAGTAGTTTGTATTGCCATCCAATTGGTACCCTGAATGGTCCATTCTCCCTCTTCCATCCTCATATTTCCAATCCATCTTCCAGGCCACAGTCAGAGTGACCTTTCCAAACTCCAGTGATATTAATTCATTCCTTTTCTAAGTTTAAACCAGTAAATTGCAAGTTTGTTGTTGCCACCGCCTTCTTTAAAACCAGCAATGGTTACTCATCCTCAGGTGTGCTTCTCAATCTGGAATCCACATTCCCCAGGAGACCTGGCACCATGCCAGGAGAATTGAAAATCCCAGCATAGTATTATCTAGAGAATCCAATTTTATTTGAAGGCAAAAGGTTTCAAATATTATTTTAGTGTTGAAACTAACAGGCAAATACACAGTAGAATGCAAAAATATGAATGGAGACGTCCAATTAATTTTTTGCTTGTGATGATCCTTCTTGAGGCAATACACCCAAAACTCATGAGTGTAGGGCATGTAAAATATTCTCCTTTCCTCTTTGGAATACTTTGGAGTAGACAAAATAGAATGCAAAATAGAACCAAGACTTCTTACACAGTATCGACAGTTCTCTCATCTGGTCCACATCAATTGACCAGATAGATGCCTCATCTTCTTCCCCACTCCCCTCCCACAGGGGCTCCAACTGTAGCAAGTGGCCTTTATCTCAACATACTGTGTTTTTTATGCTCAGAGGCACGAGTTCAACGAGGGTATGGACTATGGAGAACAATGAGTAATTTGCGATGGTGTCAATTTAAGGGACCTGGTTGGGCGTAGAAAGGAAAGAGTTTGGGAAAAGATTGGAAAGAATTGTTGGGACCAGCTTGTGAAGAACATTGTCTCCCACAATAAGACTTAATCTTGTAGGCCATGGGGGTCCTTAAATGTTTTAAGTAGAGGAATGACAGGATCATCTGTCTTGTAGAAATAAAGCACTAAGCTGCATTACAATAACTCTGGTGTTAACGTGGTGGGTCGAAACCTGGAGTGGAGACTCCAGGCAATGGTCCAGGTGAAAGATGAAATTCTTAGCAATCATGGAAGAGTTGATCCGTGGAAATGTGACACTTTTCACTCCAGGGGTTTGAGGTTAAAAATGAAAAATTCAACCACAGCAGGAACTTTGATAATGATCCATTGGGTAAACATCCTATAGTATATGTTTCAGATAGCCATGTTAGTGAAAGCACATTCAGTTTTTCTAACTCCAATATATATAAATTAAAAACAATGAGACATTATTTCTCATTGAATATGAAGAGGCTTACCATTTTCAAGCCTCTTTGCCATTGCATGTATATTCTGTCTCCATTGATTAGAATATCGCCTCAGGCCATATTTTAATACTGGAACTCTTAGCTGTGTTTCAAAACCCACTCCAAAAAATATCTCCTTAAAGGATGCGTTGTCACTGTCACCTCACTGCAAGTACATCAGGAGGCCCCGTGCCTGCGTGCCCATAAGTTCTGGGTACACATGGCCCTGATGGCCTTATCCAACCATAACAGAATTTTGTTTCTTCCATGGTCATCTCCCACGTTAGACTGTGAGCTCCTTAAGCATCTTGTTGATGTCAGGCCACACCTTCTTTCCCTTTGTTTCCTCAGCATCCTGCCCAGGGCCTGGCATGTATAAGATAATCAAGAGGTTATTGGATAAGTACATTAAAGAATTAAAACTCATAAGGAAACCAGCTTCACTACTTTGTTACAAAATCAATGCTTATATAACAAGGCTAAATGTACCTTGTGTAAAATGTGGCTGTTCAATTGATACAGATTTCCTTAAGTTGTAATATCATTAACAAACATTTTGTATTTGATGGGAAATTAAGTGATAATCATGCAAATGTGCAATTTAAAATTTTTAAATTTAATTCTCCAAAAATATTCTGAAATGAGGCAGAAGAGTTTAATATTTTTTCTTTAGCGATTCGATAGCTGAAAATCATGGTGGATATGTGGATATCCAAATTTTACTTCTGACCCCCTATTAAGTTGCTTACATATATGCTAGTAGGAAATTTTAAGTTAAAAGAAAATGTCACGATGATATTTAAAGGGATGAAGATAAGTTTGCCTGATTTCTTTCTCCTCTACTTTCATGGCTGTGTCTTACCTGCTCCAAAGGTGAGAAATAGTCCCATGAAAAGGATAACTTTTTAAATTTTTTAATTAAAAATTACTTTTTTAGTTATAAAAATGTAAGTCTAAATAGAAATATTATTAATAAATGAAGATCTTATCACATTCTCTATACTACTTCATATCTATCTATGCATCTATCATCTGTCTATCAGTCTATCCATAGAGAGATCCCTTATAACAGATGTGTGCACTTCAGTCAAAGATATTTTTCAGCCAGTTTGCTCTTTTGTCTCTCCACTGTCTTTTGTAATTGGGGCAACTGACATATTACCTCACTTCAACTTATAAATCTAAGTTATAACTACTAAACATTTTAAGTGAAAATAGGGGAATTTAGAAAAGGAATTATACTTGCTGTTCGGAATAATAGAGATAAACTTTTTACATGTACTATCTCATTTAATATAAACAGTGTTTTCTGGTTTTCCTTACTAGCACCTACAGCAAATAGCCACATGTACTTCGTAACATGAATTTAATACCTTGCTGATTTATAGCAAAACAAGAGGAATAAAAGGTCAATCTTTGCTTTAATTGGCAGGGCAAAAATATCCTGCATGACCCTCAAAATTCTGAGATGCATCTGCCTTCAGGAGTTTGGTTAACACGTGGAGTAACCTTCTCATTTAAATTGGGGATGAAATGGCCACTGAATCCATTTTGGTTTCCTGTGTCTGGATCATATTATGTCACATTTTAAATAATGTGTAAACTTTTTTTAAGCAATGTGTAAAAATACTTTTGCTTATGTGGGTCCAATTTTCAGAGGTTAGAAAGCCTCAAATCTAGACAGCACTCGCTTCTTATAATGTAAGGCAAATTGCTCAAGAACATTTATTAAACATCCTTTGGGTTGGTAGAATTATTTAGGGATGTGGGACCTTGAATGAATATGAAGACATAATATGAAGAAGACAGTTTCTTATCAGTCTGTTTCAAGCACTAGTACAAATATACATGAAGGAATAAAGTAGCAAGATCAAGTAGCAAAAACTGAGACTGCCAAGCAAATGCATAACAGAATCAATTATAAAGAATCATGAAATCTTACTTCACCATAATTATCAATTTGGAAAAAGAAAAGCTGTCCAGAAATGTATTTCAGTATCAGCTTAATCTTCTGTACACTTTGGGAAGGTAGAGTTTTATTACTGCTCTTGTCATTGTTGTTTTTTTTTGCTGTTTCATAACCCATTCTCTATGAAGCACATAATGAAATCAGCTGTGACTCCCTCCTCCTTCCCATACTGCCCCATAACCTCTTTCAATGTTAGCACTGGTCTAAAGAAAGATAATGATTTACGAGGTAGAGAAAATTAGTTTATGTTACTCCCAGATCTTGTTACACTATGAATTCATCTAATGAACACAACTTCTAGAATTTTAACTTCAGTATTTTATATTATCAATTCAGGCAAAAAAAATTAAGTTTCTTTTGAATATCTGACTTTAATAAGTTAGACATTTTCTGCCAATTTTTCTCCAGGGTATACAGACCTAATTTAATCATGAAAATAATAAAATCAGATTCCTAGACAGAAAACCATTTTCATTTACAGATTTAAATTTTTGATTGAGATTATTTACAAGCATATAATAATGATTCCTGTTGCCCAGGCTCCTTATTGAATGATGCGCACTCTAAAAATGGTATGCCGAAAATATATCTCTTAGGAAAATTCTGCCTGAATTCTGCCAGGATTCTCCTGGCTGCCAAGCTTCTATGTTTTCCTTTGAGTTTCCTATCATGTCAAGTTTTGGACTTCACAGCAGATAGTCCCGAAGATGACATACATTGTAAAACCATACATTGGGTAGTTAGAAAAGCCTAAAGACCTCCATACTTGTATAGGAAATATGGCATAAGAGAAAGAGCATACTATTTGGAGGAAGAAGTTTGAGTTCAAGCCCAAACTCCCAGTCTTACTGCAATTGCGATTTGGGTGCACATCCCTTAACTTTTCTGGGTTTCAATTTACATATCTACCCTACCTCTTAAATGATGGGCTTG
>RCUC01153626.1:0-40032 GCA_003697995.1 Taxidea taxus jeffersonii | reverse complement strand
TTACCCAAGGGAAGTTTAGACTCTTAGTAGAATGTCACAGGCAAGAGGATTCAGTAGGATGGTCTGAGGTGTCATTAAAACAAAACAAAACAAACCCTCAGGAGGAAAATTACTGCAACTGTATTCTGAAGCATATACCACAGAACTATTTTAAAAACTATCTCAAGCTTGCATTTTCAGTAGCTGCAACAGTGCTAGTGTTGTTCAACAGAACTTTCTGCAATAATGCAAATGATCTACACGTGTGCTGTCCAAATACAGCCACTACTAGAGACATGTGGCAACTGAGCACTAGAATCATGGCTGGTGTGAGGAACCTGATTTTTTAGTTTTATTTCACTTTCTTATTTAAACCTAAGTAGCTACATGTAGCCACTGGCTATTACACTGGACACCACAGAGCTATGAGATTTACTCTGGAAGAGGCTGCTCAGAACTGTGATTTCCCCCAAGGGGTTTGCTCTGAGAAGCATGAAGCTGGGGGGGGGGGGGCAGCTGCCCTCTCCCAGCAGGTTCCCGTACTGGCAAAGCCTTTCCAATTCCCAGGGTTTCTCCTCCAAGCTACTCCCCTTCATTAATGTCTCTCTACCATCTCCACCCGCACACACCTCACCCTTTAGCTCCTCTGTAACTTCTGCCAATAGACTCTCTCAGAAGGGCCTCCTTTCGCTGTTTCTGCTTGGTGCTGAGCACCGGTAGAATCCTATAAATGTTTGTGATTATCACATAGTCATTTTTTTTAAAGATTTTTTTATTTATTTGACAGAGATCACAAGTAGGCAGAGAGGTAGGCAGAGAGAGAGGGGGAAGCAGGCTCCCCGCTGAGCAGAGAGCCCGATGCGGGGCTCGATCCCAGGACTCTGAGATCATGACCTGAGCCGAAGGCAGAGGCTTTAACCCACTGAGCCACCCAGGTGGCCTACATAGTCATTTTTTGCTGGAAGTTCTGGTGTAAAAGGCATGCGCCTCAATAAATCCGTTAACTACTTCACTGCTGCCTCACGCTGTATGCCTGGAAATTCACAGCAGGCCTAGAAGCCAGTTTCTGATGGGTGGGATCTGCAATCCCACCTACCTCCAGGCCTGCTATCAGGGTCTCTTCAAAGATTTTCAGACAGCTTTTCAGCAGAGTATGTTTTGAATCCCCTTATTTAAAGTCACATTTCAAAGAGAAGACAGTCATAGTAAAAGCCAAAACTCGCTGCCCTGCCCAATATCCAACACTGCTGAACATATATTTAAGAAATGTCCTATAAGTTCTAACTTAATGCTTCCAGACTTGAGTGCTTATTTTAATACCTCTGAAACAGTACTTTGTAAGAGTTAATTTTTTAGAAGTTAAAGAGCTGTCGTTCCGGATAATGGGCTTCATTTTGGAATCACAAATAGATATGAATATACTTCTACACTACAAGGCATGCTTCTACTTGAAAATGAACAGGCATTTATCTCGTAGATCAGCTTACAACCACCCAGGTCTCATTCTTTGCTAGTCTGGACTCGAGAATGCGCTTAACAGGTTCAGCTGTGAAAATGCAGAAGTTAATTTAACTTCCTCCTCTATGCTACGCTGCTCAAAAAAAAGTACCCAGCAATCACCCAAAATAAGACTCTGAGCTGATTCACTCAAACATTTAAAAAGCAAAGGGACTGGTAAGTGAGACTGAAGACAAGAAGCAAGTTAGCTTAAAATATAAGCAACTGCACGCAGGAAACAGTAGCTACTGCTTCTTGTAAGCCTTACTTCAACAAAAGCCATGCTTTACAGATAACATCTGTGTCCTTATAAAAGAGACAGGAGACAAAATATGTTCAATTCAGGCAGTGGGTTAGAAGTATTTTTTTTAATGCCTCCAAACCACAAGTTCATTATGAGCACTTAGAATTTCCCCTGCACCAACCCTTTCCCGACTGCAGATCTCTAAGCACTGACTTTCCTATGACTAGTTCCCAGTTCACCAGAAAGTTTGCATTCATTTCCTCAACTGTGCAACCAAGAGGCAAAGCCCCAGCCTCGCAACGGGGAAAGGAGGCAAAGAGACTGGCTACAGGCCACCAAAAATTAGAAGCTAAAATCAGGTTCCTGGCTCACGTTTTAAATATTAGAAAAGCAAAGCAGCTTTGGGGGAGGAGGTTGTTTTCTACCGATTCTTGTGTTTCACAGAGAAGGCAGCCTTGGAATATGTGCTAACCTACCTTTAAAAAGGCCAATGGTAAATAAAGGTTATCTGAGAACTTTATAGACTTTGGATGTTCAAAAGTGTGTACCTGGGCCAGGATTTTACCACATTAAAAATCACAGACCAGGGGTCTTGTATAAGAGTTTAAAAGATAAATAGGTGGGGAAAGAATTATAACCTCAGGAGAGAGATAAGGGAGGGTGTGGATGGGGAGACTACCAGCTTTGCTTGAAATATATTAATAAAATGGCCAGTGTGTCTTACAGCAGGTTTCGGGGAAGGGAAACTAGACGTGTCGCGTTTTTCCGAGCTGGGTGTGCTTTCAGTCTAGCCTCCAGCATCTTTTAGACGAAGAGGTGGGGGTGGGGCTGGAGAGGGAGACGGCTGGTGGGGATCTGGGCCTGCATCTTCCCTCCTTTAGTCCTGGAAATTCCTGAAAACTCCTTCCAACCCAATCCCAAACGTGCTTTCTTGGGGTTCAGAACAATGACGGGGAATAGAGAAGGAAGGGGTCCCCTGCTCGCTCCAGAAGGCAATGGGATCCTCCAGCCGGAGTTCCGGCCCCAGCTGCCCTCACGTCCCACAGGTCTCCTGCCCTTTGGCACGCGCGCTCCGGTCCACTCGCTGCTTCCGCATCCTTCCTCCGAGCCTCTCCCCACGCATCTCTGCCCCTCACCCCACCGCGCCCAATCGCCTCCCACGTTTACACGGACCGGGCCGTCCCCACACCCGGCCAGGTCTCCCACCTCGTCCCTCCAAGTCTGGCGGACTGAACGACACTGAGGACCAGCGGGGGTCAACTCTGCCTCCCCCGCCACCCACCGGCCCCGGGCGCGCGCTCACCCGGCGGCCGCGTTCTCGAACTTGAGCGCGAGCGTCTCCTCGATGATGCGGTTGTTCACCTCCAGCAGGATCATGGCGGCGGCTGCCCCGGGCAGGGAAAGGAGAAACAAGGGAGGGTGAGGGTGGGTAAGGGAGGAAAGGACGGAGGGAGCGGCCCTGCTGCCCCGTGAGAGGGGGGCTGGGTGGGTTAGGAGGTCAAGGGAAAGGGAAGAGGGACCGGGGTCGGGGGGGGAAGGGGCAGACGCGCGCTCGCCCTCGCAGGCACTGGCTGTGGAGACACCCACCCACCCGACCGACCTGGCCCCCGAAGCCTGAACCCGCCTGCCGAGCCGCCGCCGCCGCCGCTACCGCCTCACCGACAAGCCCGGTCCCCGCCCAGCCCCCGGCTCCAGCCGGCCACTTCCGCTCTCACACCCACTTCCGCTCGCTGCCCGGACGCGCGGCCCCGCGGCGCCATTTCCGCTTCGACCCCTCGTGCACGCGCACGCAGGGGCGCTGCGGAGGCTGGGCTGGCGCATGCGCGACCCCCACCCCTTCCCTTGGTCCTTTTCACTTTCTCACAGAGTCTCTCCATCTCTCACTTCCAGCTCCTGCAAGTTTGTCACCTTGTTGGCTGTCATTCTCTGATGCCTGCCTCACAGTCCAGCCCCTCCCTCCCGCTCGTCGCAAAGGTCCAGCTCCACCCTTCTGGTCGTGTCATTTCAGAGACGCCGCGAGAAGCTCGCCCTCGTCCTCTCTCAGCCGGCTCCCTTGACTCTCAGCTTGTCCGTGTGTCCGTTACTCATGCCACACTGATGGCTGTCTAGCGGTACCAGCACGAATTCATTTCTCCAACAAATACTTAGCGGGCTCATGCTCTATGCTGGGAGTGCAGTGGAGAATGATACGACATCCTGCCCTCGTGGAGATTATAGTCTGGTAAAGGAAACAAAACCGACTCTCAGTTATAGAACTACAAATAGTTAAACGAGCAACAGCAATAAACGAGCAGGAAAGCAATAAGTCATCTAGGTGAATAGGCCTCCCTGGGTTCGTCATGCCTCCGTTTCTGGGCCTGGGGAGTGGCCTCTGGGTGCCGCGAACATGGTTTGATTTCTGTCTTTGGTGCCCTTAGGTTTCCATACCTCTGCCAGAGACATACCTTCATACTTATCTGAAGGTGCGGAATCTGCACCAGATGCCGGTGAGCCTTGTTCCGTATTTTCCCTCCAGGCAGAATCTAACAAACTTAGCTGAGTTTCTTCTACATGCATTGATTTATTTTATGCTTTGTAGTCTTGGGGTGGGAGTGGGAGAATCCAAAAAATGAAGAAAAACTACCCCCTGTCATCAAGGTCCAGACATCTCTCTCTCTTTTTTTTAAAAGATTTTATTTTTTTTTTATTTATTTGTCAGAGAGAGAGAGAGAGAGAGAGAGAGAGAACGAGCACAGGAGAGACAGAGAGGCAGGCAGAGGCAGAGGGAGAAGCAGGCTCTCTGCCGAGCAAGGAGCCGGATGTGGGACTCGAACCCAAGACGCTGGGATCATGACCCCAGCTGAAGGCAGCCGCTTAACCAACTGAGCCACCCAGGCTTCCTGAGGCCCAGACATCTCTTTAAAACAGATTCTTACATCTTAATATTTTAGCATTAATGTTTATTGAACTAAAATAATGCACATACCCTGTGCAAAAATATACTCATAAGCTAAATGTCTTGTGAAAAAAGCAGTTCCCTGGCCTACTTTGTAAAGGCAGTATCTTCAATTCTTACCTATTCTTCCTGATTTGATCTATATATGGAAACAAATGCTTGTAATATTAATTCTTGATTTATTAATTTTAAGCATTACCCGTTGACTTCCTGCAGTTACGTAAGATTTTTGGTGAAACCAATAATCAGCGTTTAAATTGTTATGTGTGCAAATACTGCTTTCCAGTAAGCCCCAAAGTACGTTACAACCATGCCAACTAACTTACACAACCCTTCTTTTTTTAGACTTAATTATTGCCTTTTTTCTCTCTTACTTGTAGATTTTCTGTATTATCTACAGTTGCCTGCCCATCCCCTCTCCCAAGTGCTCTGAGACCCTATCAAAGTTTAGCAATATTTTCCATATACTCAAATACATAAGTTGTACTTTTTCTCTGGAGTCTTTGTCCCAGAGCCCTCCTTTCTCTTGTTTCAATCTGGATTGACTGCTCTCTAGACTTGCTGTACAGTTGTCATTTGGGGATTTTCCTTACTGCTTTTCTGGGCCGTTGTGCCCACTTCCTGGATCCAGGGGCTTCCCTTCTTGGTTTACTTCCTTGTTTTACTAAAGCATCTTCTTTAGTAACTTCCTAAGGAAGAGACTTAATATGTTGGTGGAATCTGCATATTTGAAAATGCCCCCCATGGGTGTAATCTCTACACCCAAAGTGTGGCTCTAACTCAGGACCCCGAGATCAAGGGTCATATGCTCTACCAACTGAGCTAATGAGGTGCCCTCATATATGAAAGTGAGTTTATTCTAACACTTGGATTGTAGATGGGCTGTGTTAAAAAGAAACTCAAAATGGTGTTGCTTAGGCCAGCTCACCAACCTGGGGCTTAATACTTAGTCAAATTATACTTTCAGCCTCCTCCAGAAATGGAGTCTTAACCATTAGTCAGAAATTTTCTCGTTAGCACCAATAAGGTTATCAATCTCATGGGCCCTCTCCATCCCCTAAAGGAAGATGAATTAATCCTCTATTAAGACCCCTTTATCTCCAAGTGAAGGTGACATCACCTGAAATAGCCATTTTTTTCTCTTTGACTTCCTTGTCCTGCCTTTATAAACCTTTCCTGGGGTGCCTGGCTGGCTCAGTGTGTAGATCATGTGACTCTTGATCTCAAGGCCATGAGTTGAAGCCCCACGTTGGACATGGAACCTACTTAAAAAAGCAAACAAAAATTTTTTCCTTTTCTGTAGCCCCTCAGAGCTCCCCTCTACTGGATGGGATGTTACCTGATTCATGAATCGTTTAATAAAGCCAATTAGATCTTCAAATTAACTTAAATTGGTTACATTTTTTTAAAAAAATATTTATTTATTTGAGAGAGAGAGAAAGAGGGTGTGCAGATGAGCTGGAGGGAGGGGCAGAGGGAGAAGGAGAAGCAGACTCCCCACTGAGCAAGGAGCCTGATGTGGGGCTCGAGACCCAGGACCCTGAGATCATGACCTGAGCTGAAGGCAGACATTCAACTGACTGAGCCACCCAGGCACCCCTGAATTTTGTTTTTTAACAGCTGGTTATTGATTTCAAATTTGAAAATAATTTTTCCTCATAATTTTGAAAGTATTACTCCATTTTCTTTAATCATCCAGGGGTGCTATTTAATAAGTCTGATTCCTGTTCCTATTCCCGATCCTTTGTATGTTATATCTCCATCTCTGGAAGCATTAGAATTTTCTCTTTAGGCTACTGGCTGGAAATTTTATAATATGTTTTGCTGTGACTTTTGTGCTGACGACTCATTCAAACTGGAAACTCATGTACTTCAGGTTAGGAGGAAATTTTCTTTCATTATTTTTTGATAATTTCTTCTCTATCTTCTTAGTTCTCTTTCTGGAATGCCTGTTATTTAGAAGTTCCATTTTTGGATTGATTCTTTAATTTTCTCTTCTATTTCCTATTCTTTGTTTTTGTTTGTTTGCTTGATTTATTAAGTTTTATTTATTTAAGTAATCTCTCTTTTTTTAAAGATTTTATTTATTTATTTGACAGACGGAGATCACAAGTAGGCAGAGAGGCAGGCAGAGAGAGGAGGTAGCAGGCTGCCCACAGAGCAGAGAGCCCGATGTGGGGCTCAATCCCACGACCCTGAGATCATGACCTGAGCCAAAGGCAGAGGCTTTAACCCACTGAGCCACTCAGGCACTCCTATTTAAGTAATCTCTACATCCCATGTGGGGCTTGAACTCATGACCCCAAGATTAAGAATTGCATGCATTTCTGACTGAGGCAGCGGGGTGCCCCTGATTTTTATTTTTAGTTGTGGTAAAATATACATAACACAAAATTTATTATCTTGGCCATTTTTAAGTGTACTATTCAGTAGTGTTAAGAATGTTAACATTGTTGTATAACCACTTATTTTCATCCTACAAAACAGAAACTCTCTACCCAGTGTTTGTTGGTTTTTGTTGTCCTGTTTTTCTGGGATATTTCTTTCCTTGTCGTTATCTTCAGCCATTTTAAGTTTCAGTTTTTCTATCTTTAATTCCCAAGACCTTTTTAATGACTGACCCAACCTCATATTACTCTATCTTTGTTTTATGGACAAGAATATCTTCTATTTCTCTGAGATGTTATAGTGTGTTTGTTTTTAGTTTTCTTCTGCTCTCTGCTTTAATCTGTTTCTTTGGGTCATTTTTAATGCTCAGTTATTTCTCTTTGTTTTATGTTAATGGCTATCCTCTAAAGTCTGGCTACTCTAGCAGTCTGTTTATATTTAAGAATGAGACTCTATAAGAAGCGAAAGGGAGACTCAGTGTGTTTGCAAGATGAGTTCACTAACACCTTGCTTCTCAGAAGGGACCACCAGCATTGGCTTCATCTGTGAACTTTTTGGACATGCAGAATTTCAGTCCCCATTGAAAACTACAGATTTAGAATCTGCATTTTTTAAAAAAGATTTCACTTATTTATTTGACAGAGAGGGGAGAGAGAGAGAGCACAGGCAGAGAGAGTGGGAGAGGGGGAAACAGGCTCCTGTGCTGGGCAGGGAGCCTGATATGGTACTAGATTCCAGGACCCTGGGATCATGATCTGAGCCTAAGGCAGACACTTAACTGACTGAGCCACCCAGGAGCCCCTAGAATCTGCATTTTAACAAGATCACCTGGTAATTTAAATGCACATATTGTGAGAAGCCCTGGATTAATGGGTTTCGCTATAAGATGCACCAATGGTGTGTCAGACTTCACTGGGGGCCCACAAAGTCAATATTGGCAGGTCTTTTCACCAGAGAAGGAGCCTCCAGCTGTGTTGGGGGTTATAAATTCGGCCGTGAGCATTCCCAGAGTGTGTGGGAATGGGGAAGCATGCTTTGAGTCCGAGCTGACTTCCACTTAATCTCATTATTAGCCATGTGCCTCCCTGCTGGCTTCCACTGGGTTAGAGTCTATAGAAAATAAATCTTCAGTGGTAGGAGTAGAGGAAGAGGTGGAAGTGGGGTGGATGGGGGTGGGAAAGAGGTAATCCCTTGATTGCTGGTGGACTTAGGATGCCAAAGACTTTTGATATGGATTTTCTTCCATTTTCTTTATCACTTTTGGTTTATTTAAATTTATGACTAATAGGTGATACATCTTTGTACTACCACCCACTTTTCTTGAATCTTAACATATTATAATTAAACCTTCTTCAGAGCTTTTTAAAAAAGAACTATAGTTGAAACTTTCTGTGATTCCCACTGGATTCCATTCCTTTCTTTCCTTCCTTCCCCACTCCATAAACATAACCATCATCCTGCATTTGGTGTTTATTCTTCTCATGCATGTTTTTACACTTTCACTGCATATGTATGTATCCATAAATAATGTATAGCATATTTTGCATGATTTTAAGCTTTTTTAAAAAGATTTATTTATTTATCTGACAGAGATCACAAGTAGGCAGAGAGGCAGGCAGAGTGAGAGGAGGAAGCAGGCTCCCCGCCGAGCAGAGAGCCCGATGCGGGGCCTGATCTCAGGACCCTGGGAACATGACCTGAGCCGAAGGCAGAGGCTTTAACCCACTGAGCCACCCAGGTGCCCCGATTTTAAGCTTTTGTTAATAGTCTTATACTGTATATCTCTTTTGAAAATTATTTCTTTTAGTCAACAATGTACTTTTGAGATTGACTTATGTTGTTAAGTGTAGGTATTTTAACTGTGATAGAGCATTACAATGTACCATTATACATTATGATTTTAAAGGTATTTCATCCATTCTCCTATTGAAGAACACCAAAGTTTCTTCCAATATTTCTGCTATTACATGCAATGCTACTTTGAACATTCTTGTACCTATTTCCTATATATAGATGTGAAGATTTCTTTAGGGCATGTTCCTCAGAATGTAACTGCTATTTTGTGGGCTACAGACATCTTCAACTTTGCTGGATATTGTCCAATTGCTTTCCAAAGTAGTTGTACTAATTTATACTTCTACTGGCAGTGTATGAGGGTTCTCATTGCTCCCTGTCCTTGCTTGCACTTGGTATTGTCAGCCTTTGAAATGGATGGATATGAACAAACATCTCATTGTTTTAAAAAGAAGAATTAGCTAGGCAGAAAGAGGGATGTATGAATGCCTAGAGGTGAGAGAACACAGTATCTTGCAGAAAGTGAAAGCAGACCAGTAATTGTGGGGTAGAGCTGGAGGGCTGATGTGCTGAGAAATTGAGAGCTGGAGACACAGTAAGAGCTAACATTTATTGCAGTTGAGGATTTATTCTGTGCTATGCACTGTTTGAAGAGCTTTACGTGTATTATCTCATTAAATCCCTGGGACAATCTTAGGAAGTAGGTACTCCTATTAGTTCATTTTGTAAATGATGAAACTAATACTGAGAGGCTGAAGAATATATCCAAAATCATATATGTGGCTGGTCACTGAGCTGAGATTTAGGCTTCAACTGTCATGCTTTTTGATCACTATGCAATTTTGGTATCTGGTGCTGAAATGGATAGTTCTTTATCTTAGTTTCAAGGGTGACAAAATCAATGCGTTGAAAAACCAGACCTAACACTCCATTAAAAATGATGACAGCAGCTTCATCCTGTTGAATCCTGATGGCCAAAGTAGGGAAATTGACTGGTCTTTTTTTTTTTTTTAAAGATTTTATTTATTTATTTGACAGAGAGAGAGACAGGGAGAGAGGGAACACAAGCACGGAGAGTGGGAGAGGGAAAAGCAGACTATCCTCTGAGCAGGGAGCCCAACCTGGGGCTTGATCCCAGTACCCTGGGATCATGCCCTGAGCCTAAGGCAGATGCTTAATGACTGAGCCTAAGCCAGACGCTTAATGACTGAGCCACCCAGGAGCCCCAAAATTGACTGTTCTTAAACAGTCAGACATTTCTTTCTTTGGTCTTGAATATAGAGGCTGGAGCTCATCCTGGGGCTTGGGGGCTGTATGGCTATCCTCTGTTTAGTCCTCTGGATCTACTCTTCAACCTTCTCCACTCTCATGTCATCTGGGCCCCTTTGCACTTGGGCTTTGTGGGCTAATAGGAAGGCCCAACAGGAGGAGGAAGGAGAGAGGGAGATAAAAGAGAGAGACATAGAGAAAGATTAGGGTATTTAATCCCTTGTATCCTCCTCCTTGTGAGGTTTCCTCAGGCTGACTCTGTCCCTCAACCAAATGTCACAGCTCCTCTCAAGGGGACCACCTTAGCACAACTCTTCCCTTCCTTCAGTGCCTGGTAACCACCCCTATTCCTCAAAGCTTAGGGCCTAGAGGTGATATCAACTTGGCTGCTGTTAGTTCTGGCTTATTGCACTCTCTCTTATGGTTCCTATACATTAAAAAATTTTTTTTAAAGATTTTATTTATTTGAGAGAGAGAGAATGCGCCTGGTGAGGAGGAGCAGTGGGAGAGGCAGATGCAGCTCCCCACTGAGCAGGGAGCCCAATGTGGGGCTCAATCCCAAGACCCCAGGATCATGATTTGAGCCAAAGGCAGCCACTTAACTGAGTGGGCCACCCAGGCATCCCACATCCACACTTTGTAAATAGCCCCTCCTCTTAAGTCTCCCATCTGTTTTTTGTGGGACCAAAATTAATATGGGATAGAGAGTGATAACATAGAAAATACTGAAGTTAGGAAGCTCCAGGAATTGGTCCCTTCCTTGAAACAATAACTGAGCTGGCAAGAGCTTGTCAGAGTAGATTATTTGGAAATTTGGAGTCTAGTTGAACACTTGCAGCATCTAGGGGAATGCTTGATGAAGAAAGATGCTGGTGACTTTTGGTGAGTCTCAGCTTTTCATGTAGCAGCTACCATCCCTCATTCCCACAGCAAGTAGTTATGTGGATGTCATTCCACATCTCTGATGTGACTTGCTGATTCAAGTGTGAGCAATAGGGAACTTGTCCTCCAAAAAATCAGGGTTCTGTGTTTTGATCTGCTTGGCAGTTTGCTAATGGGTATTCACAGAGGCTGGTCATTGTTTCAACTCCAATATGCTGGGCAGAAGTGACTTCCCCGGTGGTGTCAGTTAAGTTTTAAAGATACAGAACACACTTTTTCTTTCTTTTCTTTTCCTTTCCATCCTTTTCCTTTCTGGATCCAGGCATTCAAGGAAATCTCTGTCAGGTCACTGGCTGATTACAGAGATAATAAAATGAGGTTTCAGTGACTACGCACAACAAAGAATATAGTCTGCAAAATTGGTTTGGGAAAGGTACTAAATAAACAGATGAATGCAATTTTAATCACGCAATAACAACAATCCCTATATGTGGGAGGATCTGATTTCCACAGTTACCACTTTAATATTCAAAATGCCCAATTCTCACATAAAATTTCACAGTATACAAAGAAACAAGAAAGTATGGCCTATTCACAGTAAAGAAGAAGGAGAATTTGATAGAAACCATCCCCGAGGAAACCCAGATATTAGACTTACTAGAAAAGTACTTAAATAACTGTCTTAAACATATTAAAAAAGATGAAGGAAACCATGGACCAAAAAACTAAAGAAAATCAGGGGAATGATGTATGAATACATATATCAATAAAGAGATAAAAATTATAAATAGAAATTTATAACAGAACAAAATTCTGGACCTGAAAAGCACAAGAGTACCTTATTGGAAGGCAAAAGGAAGAGTCAGCAAACTTGAAGATAAGGCACATTAAAATTACCTAGTTTGAGGAGCAGAAAGCAAAGACAAATGAAGAATAGTGAATGCAGCCCAAGGGACATATGGGACAACAGCAACAATATCAGCATACACAGTATGGAAATCCCAGAAGGAAAAGAGAGAAATGGGAGAAAATATTTGAAGAAATAGTGGTGACAAACTTTAAAATTTGTTGAATGTCATGAATATACAGCAACCAGTAAGCTCCAAGAACTCAAAGAAGGATAAACACAGAGATCCACACTGTAGTATATTATAACTAAACTGTTAGAAGCTAAAGGCAGAAAAATCTTGAAAATAGCAAGAGAGAAGTGTCTTGTCATTTACAAGGGATCTTTGATTAGATTTAATGCTGATTTCTTATCAGAAAACAGAGGTCAGAAGGCAGTGGAAAGAAATCTTTAAAGTGCTAAAAGAAAAAACTATCAATCAAGAATTCCATATCCACCAAAACTGTTCTCAAAAAGTGAAGGAGAAAATAAGAAATTCCCAGATAAACAAAAGCTAATGGAATTCATTGCTGGCAGACCTTCCATACAAGAAATGGTAACAAAAGCCCTTTAGGCTGAAACAAAAGGACCCTAGATGGTAACTTGAAATTTTATGAAGAAATTAAGAGTATTAGTAAAGGTAACCACATAGATAAACTTTATAAAGCTAATATTTTTGTATTTTGAAGGTAACTTCTCTTTTCATTTCCTATATGATTTAAAAGCCAAATGCAGAAGATAATAATTTTAAATCTATGTTAACGGGCACACAGTGTATAAAGACATGACTTGTGACAATGATAAAGAGGAGATAGAGCTGGATAGAAGAGTAAGTATATGTCATTGAAGTAAGTCAATCTCAATTCAAACTAGATTTTAATTAGTTAACTTTTTAAGGGGGGGGAGGGGCAGATGGAGAGGGAGAGAGAGAATCTTAAGCAGGCTCCAAGCCCAGCATGGAGCCCCCATGGGGCCCAATCTCTGGTCCCTGATGTTGTGACCTGAGCTGAAATCAAGAGTCGGGTGCTTAACTGACTGAGCCACCTAGGTGCCTCTCAAACTATATTTTAAAAATAAATTAGGGGTGCCTGGGTGGTGCAGTGGGTTAAGCGACCAACTCTTGGTTTTGGCTCAGGTCATGATCTCATGGTAGTGGGATTGATCCCTGTATCGGGCTCAGCAGTCATCAGAGTCTGCTTCGGATTCCCTCTCCATCTTCTTCTGTCCCTCCCCCCCATGCTCACTCTCTCTCAAATAAGTAAACATATCTTTTAAAAAAATAAAAATAAATTTAGGATATCAATTGTAATCCATGGTAACCATCAAGATAATAAATGAAAAAAATGCATGGAAAAGGAAATGAAGAAGGAATCAAAATTGTACACTAGGAAAATCAGTCAAACAAAAGCAGGCAGTGTTGGAGGAAATAAAGAACAAAAAGATATATGATGTAGAGGAAACAAATAACACATAGTATAAGTAAGTCCTTCATTACCAGTAATCATTTAAAATATAAATAGAGTAAATTAACTTTGTTAAAATACATAGATTGGCAAAATGAATGAAAAAGCATGATCTAACCATATGTTGCTTACAAGAGACTCGTTTTATTTTATTTTTTTAAGAGACTTGTTTTAGATCCAGAGACATGAATAGAATGAAAGTGAAAGAATAAAAAAATATATTCCATGTGAATACTAACCAAAAGAGAGCTGGGTGGTTATACTAGTATCAGAAAAGTAGATTTTAAGTTAAAAGTTGTTACAAGAGACAAAGAAGGACATTACATACAGATAAAAGTGTCAATTCATAAAGAATATGTAACAATTATAAACATATATGCACCAAACAACAGACCCCCCCACCAGTATCTGAAGCAAATCCTGACAGAATTGAAGAAAGAAATAGACTGTCTATAATAATAGTCAGAGTTGAACTTTAGTATGCCACTTTCAATAATGGATTGAACATCTAAACAGAAGATCAATAGGAAAATAGAAGACTTGAGGACTTTATATTTGACACACATATACAGAACACCCTACTCTACAACAACATGAGAATATACATTCTTCTCAACTGTACATAGCACATTCTCCAGGATAGACCATATGTTAGGCCATAGAAAAATCTTAAAATACAT
The DNA here is from genome assembly GCA_003697995.1 of Taxidea taxus jeffersonii. NCBI lineage: Eukaryota > Metazoa > Chordata > Mammalia > Carnivora > Mustelidae > Taxidea > Taxidea taxus. The sequence goes on along the minus strand of RCUC01153626.1, from coordinate 26,015 downwards.
TTTAAAACATCAAAATCATACAAAATATTTTCTCCATCCACTAAAGAATGAAACTAGAAATCAATAACAGATGGAAAACCAGAAAATTCTCAAATGAACAGAAATTGAACAACACACTCTTTAACAACCTATACATCAAAGAAGAAATCACTAGGGAAATAAGCAAATATTTTGAGATGGATTAAAACAAAAATGATATACCAAACGGATGGAATGCAGTGAAAACAGTGCTCAGAGGGAAATTTATAATTGCAAGTGCCTACATTAAAAAAAGAAGAAAGATATCAAACCAACACCCTAACTTTACACCTTAAGGAACTAGAAAAAGAAGAGCAAATTAAACTTAAAGCTGGAAAAAGGAAGGAAATGATAAATACTGGACCATAGGGGCACCTGGGTGGCGGTCGGTCGGGAATATGACTCTTGGTTTTGGCTCAGGTCATGATCTCGGTTGTGGGATGGAGCTCTGCACTGGGCTCTGTGCTTAGTGCAGAATCTGCTTGAGACTCTCACCAGCTCCTGTGCTTCCCCCCAACTCTCTCTAAAATAAATGTTAAACAAAAATTGGAGCATAGAGAAAGAATAGAAAGACAGTAAAGAAAAACAACGAAACCAAAAGAAAAATTCTTTTCGTTGAAAAGAGAATAAAATTGACAAACTTTTTAGCTTAACTAAGAAAAGAAAGAGGGTGGAAATTACTAAAACCAGAAATGAAACTGGGGACCATACAGAAAGTTAAAGGATTTGGGAGATTATTGTGAATAGTTATATGCCAACAAATTACATAATGTAGATGAAATGAACAAATTCTTAGAGACACACAAATTACCAAAACTTCACAAGAACCAGTAGAAAATATCAATAGACCTATAACAAGTAAAAATTGAATTAGTAGTAAAAGATCTCATCGGGTGCCTGGGTGGCTCAGTTGGTTAAGGAACCAACTCTTGATCTCAGCTCAGGTCTTGATCTCAAGGTTGTGAAGCCCAGCCTGGAGCCTACTTAAAACAAAGCAGAACAAAACAAAACATCTCCCAAGAAAAAAAAGACATTCATTCATTCATTTGTTCGATTGATTGAGGTATAATTTACATACAGTTTTATCATTAGTTTCAAGTGTACAATATAATGATTCAACAGTTACTCTGTGCTCACCATAGTAAGTGTAACTACCATCTGTCACCAAACAACGTTATTACCATCTTAGTGACTATATTCCTTATGCTGGACTTTGTCATCTGTGTGACTTATTTATTTTGTAACTGGAAGTCTGTATCTCTTAATCCCCTTTATCTATTTCACCCAACCTCCCCCACCTCCCTTCTGAAAGAAACATCTTTTAAAAGAAGGATTTAAAGAATTAATACCAATCCTACTTAAGCTCTTCCAAGAAACAGAAGAGGAAGGCAAACTTCCTACACATTCTATGAAGCCAGCATTTCCCTGATACCAAACCCAGACCAAGATGCCACTGTAGAGTGATATCTTTTATGAATATAGATACAAAGATCCTCAACAAAATACTAGCCAACCAAATCCAACAGCACACTGAAAGGATTATATACCATGAGGATTATATACCAGTGAGATTTATTCCAGAAATATAGCAGCAGTTCAACATAAGATCAATCAATGTAATAACCACATTAGCAGACTGAAGGAAAAGAAAAAAGTACATCCCAGTAGATGCAGAAAAGGCATTTGAGAACATTCAGGTCGTTTCCTGATAAAATTACTCAGAAAACTAGGAATAGAAGGGAGTTTCCTTAATGTAATGGACATTTATGAAAAAACCCACAACTAATAATATCCTTGATGGTGAAAGATCGAAACCTTTCTGCCTCATATTGGGAAGAAGACGAAGATGTCTTGCTATTCAACATTGTACTGGATGCCATAGCCATGGCAATCAGACAATAGAACAAATAAAAGACATCAAAATTAGAAATCAAGAATTAGAGAATTAGAGAATCAAGTATCTCTATATGCACAACATGGTTTTATATTAAAAAATCCTATAGAATACACACACACACACACACACACACACACACACTGCTAGAGCTAATAAATGAATTCAGCAGAGTTTAGGGTACAGAATCGATTCACAAAAATCAGGTGTGTTTCTACACACCAGCAATGAACAATCTAAAAAAGGAATGAAGAAAACATTTCCATTTACAATAGCTTCTAAAATAATAAATTATCTAAGCATAAGAATAACCGAGTAGATGAAAGACTCAGACACAAAAAACTACAAAACATTGCTAAAAGAAATTGAAGATTTAAATCAATGGAAACATTCCATGCATGAATTGGAAGACTGGATATTGTTAAGGTGGCAGTAATCCCCATAGCAATCTAGAGGTTCAATGCACTCCCTCTCACAAGTCTAGTGGCTATTTTTATTTTTTTGGCCAAAAAGTCAGTCTTCAAGTTTATAGGGAATTACAGGGGACCCCAGACAACCAAAACAACATTTAAAAAAAAGATTTATTTATTTATTTGACAGAGAGAGAGAGAGAGAGAGAGAGAGACAATGACAGAGCGAACACAAGCAGGGGGAGTGGGAGAGGGAATAGCAGGCTTCCTGCTGAGTGGGGAGCCCGATGTGGGGCTCGATCCCAGAACCCTGGGACCATGACCTGAGCCAAAGGCAGACACCTAATGACTGAGCCATTCGGGTGCCCTCAAGACAACATTTAAAAAAGAGAAAATCGGAAGACTCACATGTCTTGATTTCAAAACTCACTACAAAACTACAACAATAAAACCATCATGATACTGGCATCAAGACAGACATATGTAGACCAAGGAAATAGAATGGAGAGTCCAAGCAATAAACCCAACTTTTATGGCCAGTTGGCTTTTGACAAGAGTGCCAAGACCATTCGCTAGGGGAAGGAGAGTCTCTCTTTAAACAAATTGTGCTGAAACAGTTGGTTAACCACATGCAAAAGAGTGAAGTTGTACCCTTACCTCATTCCTGATACCAAAGTTAGTTCAATATGGATCAACAACCTAAATATAAATGTGCAAACTATAAAATTGTTAGAATAAAACATGGAGGCAAATCTTCATCACCTTGGATTTGATAATGGGTACTTAGACGTGACACTAGAGCACAACAACAAAAGGAAAAAGAGATAAAGTGTTCTTTAAAATTAAAAACTTGTGGTAGATGCATGCGAGCTGTGTCTCCAAACCTGAGATGAGTCAGCCAAGAACTGTCATTAAGGACAGTCAGCTGAAAGTCGGGATATGAATAATGTAATGGGTTGTGCTATTTACAGGAAATTAGTGATTTATTTTATTTAAATTTTATGTGGTTTAACATACCTCCCCAAAAGTTATCTGCTGTGGAAAAAAATCACATGAATCTGAACTTTCCATTTTGGCCTAAGTTGAGAGACATACCGCTTTTATTAATAGACAGTTTCTCCTCATGTCTGCTGAATAAATGCTGAGCTGAAGGAATGCCAAGTTATTGGCTTGCCGAGGGTGCTCTCATGCCTTGGCCCAGTTCTGAGAGGAGGGGCAAGGTGACGGGGGAGGTCAGGAGGCTCTTCTCTTCGTCTGCTGGGAGATGATGACAGTTTGCTCTGGGTGGAGTAGTGGAGATGGAGAGAATTGAATGTTTTTGAGAATGATTTCAGTGAAGAAATCCAGAAGTCCTGGTGCTGGATTGAGAGATGCTGCATTAGCTTTCCCTGTAGAGCAACAAATCACCACAAACTTAGCAACTGAGCAAGACTCATTTATTATCTCATGGTTTCCGTGGGTCAGGAGTCTAGGTACAGAGGACTGGGTCCTCTGCTCAGGTGTTTACCAGACTTAAGTTAGGTGCTGACTGGGGCTGTGGTCTCACCAGAGGATCAGCTGGGAGAAGATTCCCTTCCAAACTCCCTCAGGTGCTTGGCAAAAGTCATCTCCTTGCAATCTGTAGCACCGAGGTCTCGGTTTTCTTTCTGGCTTTCAGGGGATCCCCCACGGTTCCTTGACAAATATGACAGCTTACTTCTTTAAAGATAGCAAGGGAGTCTCTCTCACTTCAACCTGCAGGGTGGACTCTTACATAACATAATCCTGGGCCTGGTATCCTCTCACTCTTGCAAAGTAAGACAGCCTAAACAAGGAGCTGACATCCACCAGCCTGGCCATATTCTACTGATTAGAAGCAAGTCACAGGTTCTACCTCAAGGGGAGGGAGTATACAAAAGCACGACACCTTAGAGTGTGTCTGTCACAGGAAGGATAAGGGAAAGCAAAGTGTCATCTATAATGTTCAGATTTCTGGATTGAGTGAATGGTTGGTGATACTGCCATTTACAGAGCTAGAGAACACAGAGAAACATGTTTGTTGAGGGAAGGTCTTGAGTTCAGTTTTGGACAGGGTAAGCTGCTCAAGGGCATGAGCCATGCCTATTCTGTTCTTCACTCTTTTTCCAGTGCCTAAGGTAGTTCATGACACATAGCAGGTGCTCGAGACAATGAATGAATGAATGAATGAATGAATGAGATCTGTGAGACATCCTAGTGGAGATAGTGATGAGGCCAGTATCTCCTAGAGGTCTCTGGTGTTTGTACAATGACCAGCATGTTGACTTGGATGGAACTGCCTAGGAAAGAGGATAGAGGGAGAGCAAAGATTTCAGGACTGGGTGCTGGGAGCCCCCAAACTGAAAAGTCAGGCTGGAGAAGAAATACTGGCAAAGGTTACCAAGCAAGGATAGACACAAGAGTGTAGTGCTTGAATGCTGCTCAGAAGTTGAGGCAGGACTGAAGTATCTGTGGGAGAGCTGGTTTTGGTGGAGTGGTGGGACTCAGCAGCCAACTCCATGGGCTGAGGGATGTTCAGGAGGTGAGGAAGGGGAGGGCAAGCAGACAGTTCCTTCTAGAAGTCTGGTCATGTGGGGAGAGATTGAGTGATTACTGGAGGGAGATGAATCTTCTATTATTGAGATAATCCAGGTTCTAATATCATGAGTGGGCAGCCCAAGGCAGGTGCTGCGGTACGAGAGACTGGGTGGCTTTCTTGGTCAGGTGGAGAGAGGGCACCTTTTCTGCCTGTCTTACGGTTAGGCACTTTCTCTATCATGTTTTTATTATAGTCAGGTTAGCATTGTTCTTTAAGAACGTTAAGAATGGGAAATATGCTCAAGGAGCCTCTTCTCCTTTTCTCTCCTCCTGTTCCCTTCCTCTTTCCTCATCCCCAATAATTCTATCTAGAATTTCTTTGCTTCCTTCCTCCCTAACTTCTTTCTTTCTTTCTTTTCATTAGTATGGAAGAGCCTTGAGCAGTTCTCATTGCCGACAAGCAGGCTTCAAGAAAGGAGAACTTGAAGATAAAGAAAATGAAGATGATAATTAATAGTGTGAGACTTCCAAGAAAGCAGCAGAGAGATGGATTCTAGGGCACAAAATTGGCTTTGGGGTGGCCAAGGGACAGCAGCACTACTACGGCAGGAGTAAAGGAGGGAGGTGTGGGGGTGGGCTCTGTGATGTGTTGGTCTGGTGTCAGCAAGTAGAGGGAGGTCCTCAGAACTCAGCATCCATGGTCTTCTGCATCCACCGAGACACCACATTTCACATAACAAACTAATAATATCGTTGAACGGCAGAGTACATGCACAAACCCTTCATAGGAGAACATATATAGTATATTTTTCCTTAAATGTTTTGAAATGAAATCCCTATTGACTTTAGTTATCATACATGGAACATGTGTTCCTTATAAAAAAATTTAAATAATACAGAAGATTTCCCTTGAAATTCTACCCCACAGAGATAACCATTGTTAATGGTGAGCGACTACCTTGCCAGTGGGTTACATATTAAACAAAAGACAATATATGGAATTGTGTGAACTGGTTCTCTCACTTTCACATTTTATCCTTTGTGTCAATATGTAAAGATCATCGTCCTTATCTTTTGTAACACCTGCCTGGGATCTGGTCTCCATAACACCTCTGAGTCTCATGCCTTTATTTAACAAAAATGCTTTGATTAGCATTTAGGTTGTTTCTAATTTTTCAAAACAATGACCATTCTTGTTCATATCACTTTGCACACCTGCACCATTTTTTTCTTAAAATAAATTTCTAGAACAGGGAAACATGTGTACACATTTAAAATTTTGATGCCCTTCTCTAAATTGCTCTCTGGAAGGCTCTGCCAATCTGAGCTTTCATTCACAGAAGTTAAGGGTGCCTGTTTCCCGACACACTTGCTGACAACTGGCTTATAAGTCTTTAATTTTGTTAATCTAAGTGAAAAATGACATCTTATTTTAATTTGCTTATCTGTAATTGTTAGCGAGGTGGAACATCTTGAACATGAGTTTTGGACATTGCATGTCTTTTATGGAGTGCTTCTTAATGCCTTTTACTCATTTTTTATTAGGCTTGTAATGTTCTTATTTATTTCTAAATAATCTGTTTAATAATATTCCTCTTTCTCCATTGTGTTGCAAATATTTTTTCCATTTTATTATTTATCTTTTAGTTATGCCATTGGTTTGATTTGCGATATAGAGATTTCACATTTTCGTGTCAAATTTCTCAGTCTTTCTTTTCATTTTATTTTTAAATTAAAAAAAATTTTTTTAAGTAGGCTCCATGCCCAATGTGGAGATTGAACTCATGACCCTGAGATCAAGAGTCGCATACTCTACTGACTGAGCCAATCAGGTGCGCCCCTTCATTTTATTTTATTTTATTTATTTTTTATGTCATTGACATACTCCTAAGAAAGCTGATTATGCATCAGAATTATAAAAAAATTCTATTTTTCTCTATTACTTTGTAGTTTAACTTTTTCATTAAAATTTTATCCTTTTCTGCTTTTTTAAAAATTAGATGGAAAATATCTGATTACATTCTAGTCACTTTCTTGTTTTATTTATTTATTTTTCATTATTTCATTCTTGTCACTTTCTTAGAAGTAATCAAAGTCATCTGATTAAGATTTTTCCTTTCAAAATCCTTTAATACATTTACATTCATATACTCATATGGAGATTTATACACATTTTTAATGTAAATAGTATCATTCTATATATGTTATTTGTAACCTGCTCTCGTATTGAACAGTATTTCCTTGTTAGTACAAATAGATTGACCTCTGCCTTTTCTAGCTGCTACATGATAGTCTATTGTACCATTAGTTGTGGTTTAATTATTTCGTATTTAAATCTTTATTCCATCTGAATTTTGTGTGTATGTATATGGGAGTGGAGTGAATTGGGAATATAACTTAATTTTCCCCCAGTAAATTTGCAGCTATCCTAGCACCATGTATTGAATAACTCATCTTTCTTTTACTGTCTTGAAATGTTGCTTCACAACAGAACAAATGCTAGATTGATGATGTTGAGAGGTGGACATAGCAAAGTCTTCAGGAACTTGTGAAGGAGCTTCCTGCTTCCGCTGGATCAGCAGTACCAGCTAGCCTGGTTTTCCTAATTCTTCCTCGGCTGTGTAGCTTGCTTTGCACAGGCATAGAAAAGGACTGACAGGGGTGCCTGGGTGGCTCAGTGGGTTAAAGCCCCTACCTTCAGCTCAGGTCATGATCTCAGGGTCCTGGGATAGAGCCCAGCTCTGCTCAGCAGGGAGCCTGCTTCCTCCTCTCTCTCTGCCTGTCTCTCTGCTACTTGTGATCTCTGACTGTCAAATAAATAAATAAAATCTAAAAAAAAAACAAACGGAAAGGACTGACCAATATTCCCTAATTCTTTTATTCTCAGGTACACAGAAATCCTAGTTTTGCAATGAGAACTTCTTCTCCTTCTTCCTCTTCCCCTTTCCCTTTTCCTCCTTCTCCTTCCCCTTCTTCTTTCCCTTATCCTCTTCTTCCTCCTCCACCTCTTCCTCCTTCTTCATCTCATCCTCCTCCACCTCCTCCCCCTTCTTCTTCTCCTCCCCTTTTCCTTCTTCTTCCTCCTCCTCCTCCTTCATTTCATTCTCCTCCTCCTCCCCCTCCCCCCTCCTCCTCTTCTTCATCCTTTGTAAGGCTGTGATAAACCTGCCTCTTATCCCCATCTCCCCTGAAGTTCTTGAGGTGTGTATGGCGTTATGTGCCACGTGGCTTGGGAGAAGACCCTTATCACTAGCATTCCCTCCTGGGAATCTGGAACAGGAATGTCAGAGACAGTGACGGAGCTGGTTTTGCTTTTGTGAAGTGTTCCACTGGTAAAAATGAGATGATTTGGGGTGGCCTGTGGTGAATCAGTTTTAATTTAATTAAAAATAAAAAAATTATTATCCTTACTTACATTTACCAGTTCATTATAAAGGATGTAAATGGGGGAGCCTGGGTAGCTCAGCAGGTTAAAGGCTCTGCCTTTGGCTCAGGTCATGATCTCAGGGTCCTGGGATCAAGCCCTACATCAAGCTCTCTGCTCAGCAGCCCCCCCGCCTGCCTCTCTGCCTCCTTGTGATCTCTGTCAAATAAATAAATAAAATCTTAAAAAAAAAAAAGGATGCAAATGGACAGCCGGGTGGACAGGCAAGGTCTGGAAGGGTCCTGGGGCAGGAACTTCTTGGTGGAGTTGGGGTGCATCACCCTTGTGGTGGGTGGATATGTTTACCAACTTGGAAACCTGTTTTAATTTTAATCATTCCATATTTATTTGAACAGGTATTAGAAAAAGCTCGAACTCACACAAGAGAGCCACAAGGCTAAAGTGGGTATTTAACTTACTATGATACAAGTTAGTCTATTTAAAGAAGAACATAGCACTTGAATGGACACGGGACAAATGCAGCAGACGGTCTGAGGATGATTGAAGTTCGGAAAATCCCAAATTAGATGATAGTTGAATCACGCAATCAGTCAAGAGTGCCTTCAGCTGCGAGTAACAAGAACCAAACTCTTTATAAGAATTTAAACACATTGTGGGATTTTTGTTCTACACATACAGTCCGTTCATGTTGGTTCCAGGGTTCATTGCAGTCCGAGGGTGAACCACCTCTTTGTGATTCTTCTGACCTTCTCTTCATGGTCCTGTGATGGCTGCTGTAGCTCTGGTTCCCACAAGCAAAAGGAAGAAAAAAGAAGAGGTGGCACCCAGCAGCATCTTTCCCTTTTGTCAGGAAAAGCAAGAGCTTTCCTAGAGTTCCCAACAGTCTTCTCCTTAAGCATCTGCCAGAACCACACAGGAGGCCACTGCTAGGTGGAAAGGAGGCTGGGAATGTGAACAACAGACAGGCATAGTTGCCTTTGACCCTCTTCATCAAGCTGAGCTTCCTGGAGTGAGGAAGAATGGGTGTGAGTTAGATGAGCACCATGTCTGCCGTGTGGGAACACATGGCCAGGCAGAGCGAAGCAGAGACAGGAGACCATATGTCCCCAGAGAGAATGCCGCGGTAGGGAGTCATGTCAGGCTTTCAGCTCCCATGCGTGAGTGACAAACTCTGCTTCATTTCCTGCTCTTGCAAACTGGTGAGATTGCCTGTTGTCTCATTTCCATAAAGTCTCCTTCAACTTGAGCTGGTGGGAGTGGGTTTCTATGCTCCTTAGAGCCATGAGTAGAGTTTTTGACGTCTTAATGTGTGTTTCCTCATTTGTTCCTTAGAGCACTTGCTGTCATCCTTATCCAAGAACATAAAGAGGCTCTGAGAGATTAGGCGGCCCACCTCCCTTTTCTTCTGAGCCCGGTTTTCTGGCAACTGGTATACCCTTTATGCCATCTCTGTTGTCTGAGGAGGGTCATCTGTGTAGGAGTGTTTATTCCGTGAACAGCATCAAAGGCCGATGAGAGATGGGATATCGTCCAGGGCCTGCCAGTGTCACCCAGGAGCTCTGTCCCTGGCTTAGGTCAAAAGGCAGGACGAGGCTTGAATCTGTCAGGCATTTGCGTTTTAGAGATTCAGGGAATATTTACTTTTCTGCTTGTCTATTTTCAAACTTTATGCCTGTAATTTATTGTCCCGATTCCTGTTTAACATGGTTGGAAGATGTGAGACATCCAAGTGACGGATTTGTGCAAGAAGTGCAAGAGAAGATGAGTGCACTTGGGAGCTACTGTTCTCCTTCTCACGCCATCATCTCTCCTTGGGTGACCTTTGAGGGCTGGAGCTCCCACCACTCCCCGGACAGTGCTGGCTATCAAGATGGTGATTCATCTGGTCAAGCAGAAGTCATTATCTCCTCTCCCTAAACTTGACCTTTCTCTGCATACCCTATCTCGGTAAATGGTATAATAATCTGCACAGTCATGCCCAGATGTCACCACCCCCACATGCAAATGCTCACCACATTATTTAAGATCAATCAGACTGTAATATGCCTCATCTCCTCTTTCCCCAGTGCCTCAGTTCTGGCCTTAATCTCCTTTTGGAGGACGTTGGACACCATCCCCTGGACTCATGGTTTTCTAAGCTTGTTAGAAACCTGGGGTGATTGTTCATTATCTGGATTCCCAGGCCCTGCTCCTACACTCTGATTCAATAGGCCTGGTGTGGGCCCTGGAATCCACTGGCTTCACAATGATCCCAATCAGTTCTGGGGAGCAGTGGGCGGCACTGGTACCAAGCTGTTTTCCCTGCCTTGGGGCTCTCTGTGGTCAGTCTAGCCCTCCTCTGTTGTAGAAGTAGCTTCCTAAAATGGGCCCATAGCTCTTAATCTGCAGCACAAAACCCAAACCGGCTGCAAGCAAATGGGCCATGATTTAACCACTACCTCCCTCTCCAGTCTTATCTCCTGCCTTCCCTGGGTTCTACTAGTAAAAGCTGTTTGTCAATTTTGAGGATCCCATTTCTTTCCTTTTTTTTTTTTTTTTAAGATTTATTTATTTGAGAGACAGTAAGAGAGAGAACTAGGGGAGGGGAAGAGGTAGAGAAAGAATCCCAAACAGACTCCCTGCTGTCTTTGGAGACTGACCTGGGGCTTAATCTCAGGATGCTGAGATTACGACCTGAGCCAATATCAAGAGTCAGACCCTTAACCAACTGAGCCACCCAGGCTCCCCATCCCATCGCTTTTTCTGGCTCAATGCCTTTGCTGATGTTTTTCTTTCTTCCCGGACAGCCCTCCTTTCCCAGGTCTACCTGGAAAACTCCTATCCATCCTGCAAGACACAACTCAAGTGTTCCTTCTTCTGTGAAGCTTTCTTTGCCACCCTGGAGACTCAAATGTATGTTTATTATTGCAACCATCCCACTGAATTCTCCATTTCAGAGACTGTCTTAGCTCACAGGTACAGGTGGCATGTGCTTTTCTTGTGCGAGAGGAAATTAAGTGAAAGCACATAGGGCAGTTTCCAGCAAGAAGTGTTCCCATTCTTTCCCCTGTGTGTAAACTCTAGAGAGCTTCTTACTGTGAAAATCAAACACTCCTCTATCTGTTTACATTTACAACATCAGTATATTGGAGTGTGTAATAATAGTCATCATGGATCTGGTGCCCGCTGTGTGCTGGAGACTTTGTGTTCACCATTTCACTTTATCCTACAGACAAGAAAATCAAGGCTCAGAGGTGAATTAATTTGCCCACGATCACAAAACTGGTAAGTGGTAGGATTGGTGCAATGCTAATTCTACCTCTTCCAGAGATTTCTTTAACAACCATTAGGATATGCGGTATGTGTCTCAGACAAAACATCCCTGGACCAGGGGATGCAGGAAATGTAAATGAGTGAAGCAGAGTGGGCTTGAGGCAAGAAGGTAGGGTAGGAAGTGTGGCAAACTGGACAGTGTGCACTCTACTTAAAAGAGTGCTGAGACCAAGTGCCAGCTGACCCCATCCATGATGTTTTATTGTGAAAAGTTTCAAACGTGTACCAAAGTTGAAAGAACTTTACAGTGTATGCCTGTATACCTATGACTGAGAATCTACCATTAATATTTAGCTTGCCCTCTCCTGTATCTATGCATCTAGCCATCCCTGTATCCATTAATCCATTTTGCTTTTTTGATGAGTTTCAAAGGAAATTGCAGACAGCCGTGCACTTCTTTCTAAATATATCAGGTTGTAGAGCATGAACTAAAGATCAGTATTTAAGTTTTTCCTCTGAGTAAAATTCATAGGCAATGAAACACACAAATCTATAGTGTATATTCACTGAATTTTGGCAAATATGTGCTCCTGTATCATCCAAACCTTCATCAATATAGAAAACATCACCATTATCCCTAAAATCCCCCTAAATCCCTCCTGTTTGTCTCTGCTTCTGTCTCTACTGAGGTAGCCACTGCTCTGATTTTCTTTCTTTCCTTTCCCTTTTTTTTTTCTATTTTGCACCTTGTTTTACATACAATGCCAGCTTTCATCAGGTCACTAAATTTAACTAGACAATAAACTAGGCAGAAATCGTTCTACAAAGAGAGGGAAAGCACCAAATACTACCTTCTAGAGAGAACCCACAGTTCAGGTTTATTTGGAGCAAAGAAAAAAGAGACTTTAGATCATCCTGGAGGAAAGAGCCATACGTTTGGAATCTGTACTCAACCCACGCCTGCAAGGAAGACAATATCTGCCCAAACCACCGATCTGCTGCATGTGTCTACTGGTGGTCTAATACCGTGTTATAAACAGAGAAACGCTAGTCTTTGGAACAATCCTTAGAGTGCTCCAGGGCCAGACATGACATTTCACTTATCACACCGCTGCTTCTCTTTGCATACCTGGGCTGCCTCCAGGAAAAGTCATTTTGGATATGGGAGGTCTTGAGACCCCCTCAGGAGTCTCTCCCTTTATGGTATGGGCAACCCTCTTGCGTGTAACATCAAGGAAACCTTGGATGTCTAAATAGTTTGCCATCTTGATCAGCTTTCAGGAATTCTTGGTCCCAAAAGGGGTATCATCTGTTCACTTTGCTTTGTTGTCATCCTGTCTGTTTTTCATATTGTTGTGTCAACATTTGGTAGGGAAGCTGGGTCATCGTCCCCTCCCTCATCCATTCCCAAATCTCCCAACGCGATCGCAATAGTCACAGATTGGCTGGCGATTTCAACATCGACTTCAAATATCTCTCCATCAGAACCCTGTAGCATCATGGAAGGCATGGTGCTTGGTCTCAGGGAGGCCAGAGACTGACAAGGGCACGGCAGCCTCAGCAATGAGAAGAGAACAAGGCCACTACTGGATTATTTTCTCCCGTAGATTAGCTTTGCCTGTTCCGGAACCTCACGAAAGCAGACTTGTCACAGTGTGTACTTTCCCTCAGCTTAAAGTTTTAAACATTCATCTGTGTTGTTGAGAGTCTCTGTGGTTCATCCCTCTGAGTCGTGGACAATCTTCTACTGTGTTCCACCGTGTGAAGAGACCAGTTTGTTCAGCCATCCTCTGTGTGTGGACAGCTGGGCTGTTTCTAGTCTTTGGCTCTTATGAATAAAGCTATTAATATTTTGTATAAATATTTTTGTGAGCGCATATTTGCGTTTCTCCTGGCTGTATTTCTAGGAGCAGAATTGCTGGGTTAGAGGGCAGGAGTGTGTTTAGTTTTAGAAGAAACTGCCAGACTTTTTTACTGAGTAGTTATACCATTTTATACCCTCCACCAACGATGTATGAGATTCCCACTGCTTTGTAGCCTTTGTGTCCTTTACAGACATACTGTTCATTTGTATAGCTTCTTTTGTGAAGGTCCGTTCAAATCTTTTTTTTAAAAAGAGGTTTTATTATTTATTTATCTGAGACAGGGAGGAGGGACAGAGGGAGAGGGAGAATTTCGAGCTGAGCACAGAGCCTGACATGGGGCTCGATCTCACCTCCCTGAGATCAGGACCTGAGCTGAAAATCAAGAGTCAGGTGCTCAACCAACTGAGCCATCCAGGCACCCCTGCCTGTTCAGATCTTTCGCCCATTTTTTAAAGTAGTGTTTTGCTCTTTTTATTATTGTTCGATTTCTTGATATATCCTGGAGACCAGCCCTTTGTCAGATATATGTTTCACAATTGTTCTCTCCCAGAGGGTGGTTTGTCTAGCCCTTTTCTTAGTGGCATCTTTTGGATGAGCAGAAATTTTTTGATTTTGATGAAATTTAATTTAGCAAAGACATTTTAAAATGGTTATTGCCTTCTTTGATTTGTGCGAGAAACTTTTTGCTTGGCCCTGAGTCATGGAGGTATTTATTCATGTTTTCTTCTAGAAGCTTCACAGTTTTAGCTTTTAGGTTTAGGCTGGTGATTCATCTCAATATAATGTTTGTGTATGATGTAGGGGTCAAGGTTCATATTTTTCCCATACCTCACTATTCCAGCAATAGTTTGTTTGCTAAAAATTTCCTTTCCCCATCTGACTGCTTTGGCACTTCTGTTGAAAATCAGATGACGGCATGAATGTGGTTCTGATTCTAGGATCTCTCTCCTGTACCAGTGTCAGCTGATTTTTGCCATGGGCTCAGTATTGCCAGACCTCCCAAATTTTAGAGGACAGCATAGAAACTCTGATGGCTTTTTAATGTGAATGAGTCTAAATTTTTAAACACCGAAAACCAACTCTAAATTTAAACGAATAACAAAGAGATCGGCTCCATGTGGCTGAACAAACTGTTTGGGTCCATGGCCTTGGGAGCAGGGGTGATGATTTCAGGAGGAAGCTGGGTATATGTATATTCAAGTATAAATCAAGGACCTTATTTTAAGTGACAGAAAATGTGGGCAGGTTTTAATAGTCAGTGACGGAATGGGAATTTGCTGCCAGGGTGAGATGAAGTGGGAGTGTATCTGTGGAGCTATTTGGAGTTGTATCCAGAAACAATACAGGCAGAGAGGGCCAGGTGAGAAATGAGGAGAGGCCAGCATGCCCTGGGTTACAGTGGGGGGACTGAGAGTCCAGGCATCTAGACAGACTAGTGACAGGAAAGAGACAAGGACCAAGAGGGTTCAGGTGAGCTGATTCAGAGTCAAGGGCCTGGAATGCAGGGAACTAAGAGGGACAGTTCTCTAAGCCCAGGCCTAGAAAGACGACTTGTGGAATTGGCTGAAGCTCTCTTCGTCTCTCTGGGTGGTGTCTGACACAGGAGCATCCAGGAGATGGACAATTCCAGACGCCAGAGCTTCAAGGAGGACTCCTTGCAGCACCGCCTACTTGTCATCCCCAAGTTCAAGTTCCTAGTTTTTAACAGGCTGAGATTACATTTTACATTTAAAAATTTCAACGGGAACCTCTTCACATGTCTCTTTTTTTTTTTTTTAAGATTTTATTTATTTGACAGAGAGAGATCACAAGTAGGCAGAGAGGCAGGCAGAGAGAGAGAGGAGGAAGCAGGCTCCCCGCTGAGCAGAGAGCCCAATGCGGGGCTCGATCCCAAAACCTTGGGATCATGACCTGAGCCGAAGGCAGAGGCTTTAAACCACTGAGCCACCCAGGCGCCCCCACATGTCTCTTTCTAAAAAAAGATTTTATTTATTCATTTGAGAGAGAGACAGAGAAAGCGAGAGCAAGCGAGCGAGAGAGAGAGAGAGAGAGAGAGAGCATGAACAGGGGGAGTGGGAGAGGGAGAAGCAGACTCCTTGCTGAGCAGGGAGCCGGACTTGGGGCTCAACCCCCGGACTCAAGACCATGGCCTGAGCTGAAAGCAGATGCTTAACTGACTGAGCTACCCAGGCGCCCCCCTATGCTTCAAAAGTAAAAAAAAAATTTTTTAAATGATCAATGAAAAGTCTTTGCCCACCTGTCTCCCATCTGCCCAGTTTCTGTCTTCAACCCCTCCACCCCCCAGGCACCATTTGCGTAGTTTCTTTTTTACCACAACCAAGGACACTATTTTGGCAGCCGTGTCTGTCAGACAGAACGTCGGGCCTGCTGGCTGGGCCGCGGAGGGTAGCGTTCGCTGCCGTTTGTGGTATGTAGGAAAATAAGCAAGCCCGTGTTAGAGCCGGTTAGAACTTCATTAGAACTTGCTAGAACCTTGCTTCATGAATATGTAAGAGAGCGCGATCAGGATAGGAAATCATCCTCCTTAGAGTGTGATATGGAGCTTGCTATGGACTACATTGTGTCTCCTCAAAATTCCTATGTTGAAGCCCTAACCCTCAATGTCATGGTATTTGGAGGTGGGGCCTTTGGGAGGCAACTAGGTTTAGCTGAAGTTATGGGGTGAGGCCTCTGTGATGGGCTTCGTGTCCTTAGGTGGGGAGGGAGAGACCAGAGCCCTTTCTCTGTCACCTCTGCGCGGACACTGTGAGAAGGCAGCTGTCCGCAAGCCAGGAAGCTGGACTCTTGGTGCTGGGCACCTTGATGTCCACCTGCCACCGAGGCTACGCTGTTTTGTGACAGCAGCCCGAGCTGCCTAAGACGGGGATCTGGCACCAAAAAGTGAGCTCTGAGAAAACAGTGGGGAGATTTCCAGTTCTTTGAAATATACCTTTGAATGGTTTTGCCGAGAGCATCCCAATGTGCTGTATTTGAATGTGCGGGCTCACACAGAGAGACTGAGAACCACTGGTCTGGAGGAAGGACCCGTGGGGGAAAGGGAAGACCACAGGGACAGGCCTCTGAAGTGCTAGAAGCCAGAGAGAAGTCGGGTGGCCTATGAGCACAAGGGCAATCAACTTCAACTGTGATCACACTCTTGCCAACCGCTAAACTCTCCTGTGGGAGCACTTTCGATGGGTGAATGAATGCATGTGAAAGGATCTGCAGATCTTCAAGGGTGATGTTGGGTTCTAGATGTTGGCTGCCTGACTCAACTTCTGTGGGGCAGAGGGTATTTTCACTGAGATGATTTCATTTCCCGTCCCCACTTGTCATTTTTTCGATATGAGGGGAATGCTGCCCTCTCCTGGGATGATCTTGCAACTGCAGCCACTGGCCGCCCAGCATGAAACAGCCCTTTCCATCCCCACCCAGCATCGGAGCCCTTTCTTCATCTCAGGTGTTGTCAGTATAGCTAGGGGTCTCAGGGGTTGCTAAGTCATTTCTTACAGCCACGGTGGAATCAGTTTTCCCTTCAGTGCTATATCCCAGTGGCTGGAGGTGAGAGAAACAGAAGGCAAGTTACTTGGGGGTCTCCTAGACTCTAGAGATGGAATCCATCCTCCCCCCCGCCTTTCTCTTTTGGTTTTCTTTCTCCCACCACTCTATCCCAGCCTAATCACCAAGCTGTCTCCTAGCACTTGGGATACAGTGATCTAGATAGGTAAGGATTTCTGCCTTCCCGAAGCTTATAGTCTAGAGAGGTTAATGATAGTATATGTAATACACATGCAGATTACAGAGGATACTAGAAGTAGTAAGCGCTGTGAGAGGAGAAAAATGTTGGAAAACAGAATAGCCAGGGACATCAGGAATGCTAGGGGAGGTGCAATTGTGAATAGGTGCACAGAGTGGGCCTAAGGGAGAAGGCAGCATTTGAGCAAATTCTCAGAGGACATGGGGAAGTTACCTGTGAGAGGTCTGTAGGAGAGCATTCAGAGAAGAGTGGGCATTGGGAGCAATGCTCTAAGGCAGGAGCCAGGCTAATACAGCTGGACCAGAGCTCCAAGTGGGGGAAGGAGGAGGATACAGTTAGAAGATGCTATGGGCTGGATTGTGTCCCCTCTCCCCCCATTCATATGTTAGAGTCCTGCAGTATGTCAGAATGGGACCTTAGAAATAGGGCTGCCACAGATGTCAATAGTCAGGATGAGGCCATCAGAGGGCGCCAGAATCCAGCATGACTAGTGTCCTCCTAAAATGGGGAAATTTGGACACAGACACTGGCGTCCAAGGAGAGCGTCATGTGGTGATGAAGGCAGAGATCGGGCTGATGTGTCTACAGGCAGAAGCAGGCCAAAGATGGCCAGCAAAGCAGCGGGCGCTGGGAGAGAAGCCTGGAACAGATTTCCCTCGCAGCCCTCAGGAGGAAGCAGCCCTGCTGACACCATTATCCTGGACATCCAGCCTCCGGGACTGTAAGACAGTAACTCTCTGCTGTGTGAGCCACCCCAGCCCACTAACACCCAGGGATGGTGAGGCGGGATCGGGGTGGGGTGGGGAGTGATGGGGAAGCCCTTAAAGGATTTTTGGCTTTTTTTCAAAAGAAGAGACTAGAAGAGCGGGAGGACTGGGAGGTCACTTCAGTAGTCTAGGTGAGAAAGGAAGGTGGTGGGGGCCAGGGCATCAGCTGTAGGGGTGGTGAGAAAATAGGAGCTGGAATGCATTTTGGTAGAGCTGACAGAACTTTCTGGTAGATTGAATGTTGAGTGTAAGAGATAGACAGGTGTCAATGATGAGTCAACAAAGTGGCCCAAGCTCCTGGAAGGACAGAGGGGCCATTGAGTGAGGTAAGATGAAGATTCTAATCTGCCTCTTTGCTCCCCTTCACTACATCCATTTATTTCATATATTCAACCAATATTTACTTGGTGCCAGGGCTGGCTGCAGCACCCAGTGCAAAATAAGAGCATGGGCCCCCTCATTCCAAAAGCAGGAGAAAATCTTGTTTCTTTCTTCTATGATCGTTCTCTTAACTGGACTCTGGTTGTGTTTTTTTTTCTTTTTTTTAAGAAGGCTCCACGTGTCACCCCAGTGCGGGGCTTGAACTCATAACCCTGAGATCAAGACCTGGCCTTACTGAAGCGACGGAGCCACCCAGGTGCCCCTAAAGATAGTCTCTAATGGACTCCGTGTTTTTTATTTGCTATTTAAGGCTGTGCTCCCAGAGGCATAGGGCCCCTGTGGAGTGGGGGAGTGGGAGGCTGAGCCCAAGGAGGCAATAAGATTGGGACTGCGTGTAAGCTGAGCTCCAATCCCTGTCGCACTCCCTTGTCGCACCACACTTTACTCAGAAGACAGCAATTCCAAGATGAAGTTATTAAGAAATTCAAGGCAGTGGACCACAGAGCATTCTGCCCCCAGCTCAGGGCTCCTCTGAGCAAAGGACTCCGTGTGGCTGCGCCGGTTATCCACCCACTTCCTATTTGGCATCTACTCATATGTGTCACACACTTTGTGGGGCACCAAGAATGCAAAATAGACTCCTTTATAGTTCCTGTCTTTAAGGAGGGGCAAGGAACGAAGGGATGGTTTATGAATCACTACTCTGTGCCAGAGTCTTGCCTATTCACAGCCCAGTAGGAGGGAAAGACTCCTAAAAATGATTCAGTAACACAATCTGGAAACCAGCACAGTGGAGAACCTGGGCCGGTGACACAGGAGGGGAGGGGAGGGAGGATGCAAGGCGTTTAGGGCTGGAGGAGTTGGTTGCTCAGTGGACAGGAGACTGAGGATCCTGGGTGTCCGTTCGTGAGCCTAGCTGGACCGACAAATTGGAGTGAGGGGAGGGGGAAAGGACCATGAGAGGGTTATTTACCAGTTCCATTTATTTATTTATTTATGGTGAAAATGGCTAAACACATATTTTTCTAAATTGCAAAAGTCATGCTCATTTGAGAAATTGGGTAACATCAAAAGGTACAAGCAAGAAAGCAACTATCTGTAAGCCCCCCACCCAAAGATAACCACTGTTAACGTTTTGACTCTCTTTCCTATTTTTCCCCTGTGTGCGTACACGCATTTATTACAAAGTGTTATCCTGCTGTACATTCTGTTTGTTAACCTGCATTTGCCCTTGGCATCCTATTTTAGGTACCTTTCCGTAACATTACTTGTAGCTATCCGTGTTGAGTTTAATGGACACATGGTGTTCCATTTTATAGATCTACTCTAATTTGTATAAAAGTTTTGGAAGCGTACTGAAGTTATTATGAACCTGTGTTATATAAACAAGCCTGTGATGAGCTTTGTCTTCCCTCCTTCTCTCCCTTCCATTCCTCACATTAGGTGAGATTTCAGGGCCAGGGGGTCTGCACTGTTTAGCGTGTTCGATACATATTCTCCCAACAGGACCGTGGGTGAGGGGTGTGTGTGTGTATCAAGTCAGCAAAAGGTGACTGAACATTTATTATCTGCCAGATACTGCACTAAGTCCCTTACGTGTATTAACTCATTGATCCTCGGGTCAGTTCTATGAGCTAGGCACTACCTTTCTTCCCATTTTACAGATGAGAACGTATCCAAGCCTCGGAAGGGCACATGGCTGGCCAGGGACAGGGCTGGGATCCGCAGCACGGTGGTCTGGTTCCAGGACCGGCACTCTACCCCAGTTTGCCATCACACACGCACCATGAAGCCAGTATCCTGATCCCCAGTTTTATGGATAAGAATTTTTTTTCTTTTAGTCTTTTAAGTCTTAATTTTAACAGAGATATTTTGATACACATTAAGAAACTTATCCAAGGGGGTGCCTGGGTGGCTCAGTGGGTTAAAGCCTCTGCCTTTGGCTCAGGTCATGATCTCGGGGTCCTGGGATCGAGCCCCACTTCAGGCTCTCTGCTCAGCGGGGAGCCTGCTTCCCTTCCCCTCTCTCTCTCTGCCTGCCTCTCTGCCTACTTGTGATCTCTGTCAAATAAATAAATACAATCTTAAAAAAAAACTTATCCAAGATCATAAACCAATAAAGGAAGACCCATATATGAAGCATCAGCTGTCTGACTCCAAAGCCAAGATCTATGGGTCCTTTGTGAGGATGTCTGAGTTCATTCGGGAGTGGGTTCTCAGACTGGTTTTTAGGTGCTTACTTTTCGAGGTTCCTCTTTGATTTCTGCCAGAGTTTGGCAGTCGGGCCTTGGAGGTCTGCACCTGCCCAGTTCATACCTGTTAAGTCTTCGCTCACCCTGACTCTCACAGCCTGGACCCCATGAGGTGCTGACATTCCTCCCCTCTCCTCTCATCCTAGACCACTTGTTTTCTAGAACTCTTTCAGTGGGTCACAGTTTTGGTTGCCAGTGACAGAAAACTCAGCCCAAACTGGTCTTAACAGTGAAGAACTGAAAAGGACTTAGGGAGGTTTGCCTCTGGTTTGTTCAGGCCTCTGGCTCTCTTTCTTGGTGATTCTCTCAGTTCTGCCTCCCTCTGTGTGTTAGTTTTGACCCCTGGACTGGTTTGCCATTAATGCGCCAAGATGGCTTCCAGCTGTAACTAAGACGCCATCTTTGCTTTCCCGCTGTGGCCAAACAGCCGTCCCGACCTTGGCTCTGCGTGGACTATCTTAGGTCACATACTTACCCTGCACCTGTCACTATGGCAATGTGAGTGATCATGGGGGAGGGGGTGAATCCTCTCCTCCACCTCCCCTACCTCTATTTTGGTCCCCAGGTCCTAGCCGACTCTTCTGCAGGACCGTGAAGGGAGGCCAACGTGGGCATCAAAGCTGACACAGGGACGGGATAGATACACGTCCAGCCATGTTGTGCCGCTCACATGTTCTTGCATATGAAGCTTCCATTTTCAAATCAGAGTGGCAAGAAGGGGCCTCCCATTTTGCCAGAGGACCGGCATTCAGGCGACACATGTCATAACAATCTTGATGGCACTGGATGTTCTGCACAGAATAGAAACATGCTTTCCTGCTAGGAACATCACAGATCTGTTGAAGAGGGAGCAGTTCTAAGTGGAAAGGTGCGGTACGGAAGATCTGTTGGGTGGGCGGACTTGTTGGAACATTTTCAAGTGGGTAACATTTTCTTCCAAGCTCATGCCCTTTCCCTCCAGTGAAATGCTCTTGCCTTTCCTTCCATGAAGAGGAGAGTCCTTTTAACTCTGCTCCTTCAGATCACCTTCCCACTGGAGACCTAAGCTACCGCCGTGGCCGCCCCCATAACTGCTTCTCCTTTACTCCTTGGGCAGCAGGGCGGGCCAGACCCTTCCCTCCTACCTCAGTCCTTCGTTGGATTAGACTGGAACGTTGGACTGACTAAAGTCAGGGCTTAAGAAAAACAGAAGGGTGTTAGAGACAAAGAGGGGCTTAAAGGATTAGCTAGGGCAGCTCCTGCCCTGGTCCTTGGGTCCCTAGCAAGGATGTCCTCCTGCCCGGCGACTACCGCCTCCTGATGGCAGACACTCTCTTGCCCCATGGTCTCCGTTCACACTAGCACATTCCTAGGCATTTGGCAGCCAAACCACACACAGCCTGCTCTCTCCTGTGTTACCAGTCACTGTTTGCCGCCCCAGAATTACTTTTCCCCTAGATGATTAATAAGGGAACGTCCGTTCCCTTCAGGGACTCCCCACCTTCAAGTCCTTTCTGGTCTAGGCATCAGAACACAATAGTCCAACACCAGTAAAAGCAAAGCATGGGTGGCCCCAGGGCAATAATCTCCTCATGCTTCCTGCAACTTTGTATGAATAAGAGAACCGGGGGAGGGGGGGTGGGGGGGTGGGGTGGAGCATGACTTAGCTTAGAAAGCACGCTTGTCAATGGCAGAACTTATGCACGGGGGTGGGGGGAGGGCATGATTAATGGGCATTCATGGTAGGGGCAGACTTTATTCGGGAACAGGGCGATGCTAACTTTAAACTCTAGAGGATGGTTGGAGAAGAACGATGCCAGACAGACCGGCCTGGCAGTGTGGAAGTGAAACTTTCAGGCACACCTCATCTATGACTTTGTGGCCGAAAGTAACAGACACTCTGAATCAGGATGGTGACCTGATCCGTGAATCATGGCAGGTCTGTCTAATGTTGTTTCTTCCACAACCATGGATTGAGCACCTACTCTGTTCCCTAGCGGAGGATGGAGCAGAGAGGGTCTCTATTGTCTAGAAGCTCACAAGCTGGTGGGGAAGGCTGACTTGTAAGTGCGTCATTATAATGCAGTGTTCATGTTGTAACAGAGATGTGCTTACTGTACCAGAGGAGTAAAGCCGGGGGACACACATTAGTGGCTGGGAACAGCTGAACCAGGTTCCAAGAAGCCATCCTTCATTCTGGGAGAGGAGCAAGGTGACCTTCACCTCAACTCCTCTGTTCACGGATTGGCCCAGCTCCAGTGGTCCCCTCCCCCAGCCTCGGGCCATTCTAGTCAACCAGTTGTTGAGAACGGTTGTGTTGGTGTGTTGGGGTGGGCAGAGGGTGGTTTACTTCTCCCTCTGATCTTCATGACTATTTCCACCACCCCAGGAGGCCACCCCAAAGAAGCCTACAGGAGAAGTAAAAATTATGTGCTTGTTGTCCAAACGCAGCTCAAGCACAGCCCTCCACCTCCTTCCCCAATAAAGTGTGGGGTGTGAGGGGCCCCCAGTCCCTCCTAAGGGGGGGGTCTCCTACCAGGACTGCCTACAGTGGACTTCTTCTGAAGTCTCTACTGTCAAAAGTAAAATCCTCTCCCCTTTATTCATGTCCAAGCAAGTCGGAAGCTTTCAAAGGTGAACAAGGGAATTTAAGGTATAAACAAGTGGACACGAATGCAAGAAAAAGAAAACAAAAGAAGTCATCCATGTGGAGAATTCAGATAGTGGACCCTTAAATCCATCTTCATGTCTGGTAGCCCTGCTTGGACATCTGGGCACTGGGAATCTCAGAAGCCCTGCGGTGTCTTGACTTCCATCTGTCCTCCAAATATGGACATGGGCGGGGCTCAGAGAGGAGGTGTGTGGTGATGAAGCTTCCCTATTTTCTTTTATTCATCAGGTTTCCTCTGACTGTTAAGTCCCTCTGGTCTCTGAGCTCCAGCCTTGTACATTTGGACACACCTGGCCGGTGCCTCAGGTAGGAAGCCACCTCTGTTGCCAGGGCTTTCTTTGGGGAGGGAGACTTGGTTTGACTGTGTTTTAGAAAATGCATTCACTTCTCTGGGACCTGACGACTTTGCTCCCTTGGCTTCCTGCCTCCTCCCTTGTGACCACCTCTTCAGTTCCGATCTCATATGGGGCTGTGGTTGGTAACAAGGGGGCCACAGTCTTGTCACTTTCTCCTTTCACGCCTCTCCCTTTTTTGGGGGGAAGAGGCTTGCATTTCCCCAGTCTAATATTTATTGCTTTGCCCTCAAATGCTGTCTTCTGTAAAAATGCAGTATCGGCAGGCAGAGAACATACTAGAATGTCTGGATCGGAATGAACTCAGAGAACCTCAGGCCTGCAGGTGACTCAGGGGTCATATACTCTGCCCCCCTCCAGTTGCAGAGGAGAAAACAGAAATCTGTAGAGGTAAAACAACCCCCTCAAGGTCACGCAGCTTATTAGTGATAAATCAGCATAGAGTGAGGACTGGATACCCAGGGTTGGTACTTTCCAATCTTTCTTTCTCTCTCTTCCTTCCTTTTTCTTCCTTTCTATCTTTCTATCTTTCTTTCTTTCTTTCTTCCTTCCTTCCTTCTTTCTTTCTTTCTTTCTTTCACTCTTTCTGAAAGGTCTCAGACTTATCTGGAGATCTTGGGAGTTTGGGGGGACCCACCTTAGCAGCTTTGTGGGTAGAAATGGCAGCACCCCTTCCTTCCCAGCAGATGGATTTTTGTTGGATTTACGTGTTGGTCTTCTGGTATGATTTTGCTTTAGCAAAATCTTTCACAATTTGGAAAGATATTTGAATCTACTGATGGTTCTGTGGATGTTTAGGGGAAACAAGGATGGGGAGTCCTCTCCAATGACCATGCTATGAAATTGACCTCTAAAGAAGTTCAAAGTAGAGGAGAAGGAAAAAGATCTCCTGTTGCCAAACCAACAGAGAAGCAAAAGTTATCCTGATAACTATTCTCACATCCTTGATGAGTGACTTCAGTCTGAGTTACTAAATCACACTTCTTTCTTTTGAATCTTTCGACTAGATTGGACCATGATTTTCTCAGTGGAAAATCTATGGAATGACACCGATGAGTGGTATGATGAATTCAGAAATTTCAGTGGCACACCACCCACAGAAATATATAGTCCTTGTAGAATAGACACTGAGACACTCAACAAGTATGCAGTGGTGGTCATCTACGCCCTGGTCTTCGTACTGAGCCTGCTGGGAAACTCCCTAGTGATACTGGTTGTCTTATACAGTCGGCTTAGCCGCTCAGTCACCGACGTCTACCTGCTGAACTTGGCCATAGCCGACCTGCTCTTCGCCCTGACCTTGCCTATCTGGGCTGCCTCCAAGGCGAAAGGCTGGATCTTTGGCACACCCCTGTGCAAAGTGGTCTCGCTCCTGAAGGAAGTCAACTTCTACAGTGGTATCCTACTGCTGGCCTGCATCAGCATGGACCGCTACCTGGCCATCGTCCATGCCACACGCACGCTGACCCAGAAGCGGCACTGGGTCAAGTTCATATGCTTAGGCATCTGGGCGCTGTCCCTGATCCTGTCCCTGCCCATCTTCGTCTTCCGCAGGGCCGTCCATCCCCCCTACTCCAGCCCAGTCTGCTACGAGGACATGGGTGCCAATACGACAAGACTGCGGATAGTGATGCGGGCCCTGCCCCAGACCTTCGGCTTCCTGGCGCCCTTGGCGGTCATGCTGTTCTGCTATGGACTCACCCTGCGTACGCTGTTCCAGGCCCACATGGGGCAGAAGCACCGGGCCATGCGGGTCATCTTTGCCGTCGTGCTCGTCTTCCTGCTCTGCTGGCTTCCCTACAACCTGGTCCTGGTCGCAGACACCCTCATGAGGCTCCGGGTGATCGAGGAGACGTGCGAGCGCCGCAACGACATTGGCCGGGCCCTGGATGCCACCGAGATTCTGGGCTTCCTCCACAGCTGCCTCAATCCCTTCATCTACGCCTTCATCGGCCAGAAGTTTCGCCACGGACTCCTCAAGATCATGGCCTTCCACGGGCTCATCAGCAAGGAGTATTTGTCCAAGGACGGCAGGCCTTCCTTTGTTGGCTCTTCTTCAGCAAACACTTCCACCACCTTCTAAGCCCCCAGGCCCTGCTGTAGCTCCTCGGGGCACCTCCCTCTCCGTCAGCCTCCCATCCCGAGCCTCACGTCCACTGGCTGTTTCCAGTCTCTGTGTCAAGGCAGCTCCCGGCTGTGGTTACAGGAAGCTACTGGGGCCACATCCTTTTCAGGCCCATTGGACGGGTTAGAAACCTGCCCTCGTTCCCCACGCCTCCCTATACTTACTATGCCAGCTGCTAGAGCTCAGTCCATCCTAGCACTGAGCCCACAGCACTCTGTTCTCTGGGGCAGTTAAAGACATTCGAAAGGCAACCTTTCAGTGACTATAGAAAGTTCCTACCCCGGGGAGCCATTAGTGGCGGACAGCAGTAGTTGCTTTCCCGACTCTCCCTTTCTTGCTTGCCGGCAAAGCCCACCTCCCTTGAGGGAGGC
>ML107663.1:46405-90180 GCA_003697995.1 Taxidea taxus jeffersonii | reverse complement strand
ATATACAATGGAATACTATGCAGCCATCAAAAGAAATGAAATCTTGCCATTTGCGACGACATGGATGGAACTAGAGGGTATTATGCTGAGCGAAATAAGTCATTCGGAGAAAGACAACTATCATATGATCTCCCTGATATGAGGAAGTGGAGATGCAATGTGGAGGGTTTTGGGGAATGGGAAAAGAATAAATGAAACAAGATGGGATCGGGAGGGAGACAAACCATAAGAGACTCTTAATCTCACAAGACAAACTGAGGAGGGTCGGGGAGAGGGATGTAGGGAGAGGGTGGTGGGGTTATGGACATTGGGGAGGGTATGTGCTATGGTGAGTGCTGTGAAGTGTGTAAACCTGGTGATTCTCAGACCTGTACCCCTGGGGCTAATGATACATTATATGTTTATAAAAAAATAAAAAAAATTATAAAAAATAGTGTTTGGTGAATATTTGTTTCTTTCCTCTCTCCCTTGCTCTTCCCAGAAGAGGAAAAGATCATTGCAAACTTTACTACATGGCATAAGGACAGCCAGGGTCTTTGGACATAGACACAGGTTCACATACTAACTCCTCAACAACTGAGGCAAATGACCTGGGGCATTACCTAATTTTTCCAAAATATAAAATTCAAACAAGAATGCTGTTTATTTCATTGTTATGAACATTAGGTACAAAAAATATTTTAAATCAGTGAATTCAGTTGTGGTCCATATGAGTGATTTTATAAATAGCTGTGCTGGTTGGGGCAGAATGTAAAAATTGTAAACCATTGCAATTGGAGCTTCCTTTTTAATTTCCCCTGAAGGATGTCTCTATGAGCCTAGGTCTAACTTGTTTATTTGTACGTATTCCAGGTTATAGGCCAATCACTTTTAATTCACCCTATCCTCAGTCTCTAACATTTATTTGTCTTACCTCATTTCTCATGACAAAATTTTGAAAAAAAAAAATTGGGAGAGCCACTTGTCTCCAAGTCTTGAGCCTGTAGTCTACACAGATATATGTCAAGGTCTATTTTTAAATGTTTACTGTCTTTAAATAAATGTACTTCATGTATTTTTTCAACTTATGTTCATCTTTTTAGTATCAATATTTTTCTGGTGTCCATGATAATATTGTATAAAACAGATTATTAAAAATCTCTGCAAAATTTGCCTGCAGGCAAGCTTGCAATTCAAGAATAATTAAAGTGACAGTTTAAGAGCAAATTATGCAAGCCAGAGATGTGCCATGGTTTATTGTCACTCTCATTCTGTACTCTGAAAAAGGAAAGCGATTCAGCTTAATTTTTCATCAAGTAGCATCTTCCCAGGAGGCATTATGGAAGAGTGGAGTATGAAAGCATGTATCAGATTTCACAAAGTGATGGCATAAATAGCATATGGTATTTATATTTGTGTGTGTGTGTGTGTGTGTGTGTGTGTGTGTGTACATGTGAAAAGAATGGACAGATCTCACTTTTACTTCTTCTTTGACATGATCTGAAAAAAATCACATTGCTTGTGTTAACTGCAAAACAGTATGCTTGTTAAACTAAATTTCCTTCCCCTTTTATTAAAAGCTTTTAAAAATCTTTTGAAGATTATAGACTTTAATCCTGTGTACAATTTGATGAGGAGACTGTTAAAGCTTTCTTTGAAAACTGGTCCTATATCGCACCCCCCCTTGATATATCAGCTTTTCTGAAATATTGTTCTATTTGAGTTGCTTATTTTGGAAAATGACCTGCTTTCTGAAAATGTCTTTTGGAAATCTAAAAAGAAAAGAAAAGAAAATAAATAATTTCTCTGTTCCTGGAAACTTGTAAGAATGTTTTATTTCAATCGAAGGGTTGTCCATATTTATGGTTAATCTACACACTCTGATATGATCATATGATCATCTTCATGTTGGTCAGGCCTGACTATGGGCAGATTTGCTGTGTAATGATGATTTTTTAAAATTTTATACTTTCAAGGTATCCAGAGACTGTGCTGTGATTACTATCACTCAAAGGCCAGGACTGTCTTCAGGCTCAGGGGAGCTTGTCACATTCTGCGTTTATTATTAAATCTGCTGTGTAAGCTTGATGATTATAAAAGCTAACCTCCATGAGTACCTACTTTATGGCAGACGTGGTACTAGGTATTTTATTCACACTTGCTCATTGAATCCCAACTATGTAAAGTTGACAAAATTATTGTTCCCATTGTATAGATGGGGAAACAGAGGCAAAGAGAGCTTAAATTTTCCCATAGTCATACAGCTGAAATCTCTGAAATTCAAACTCAGATTTTTTTCTTGGTCATTAAAATGTACATAATATACATAGTATTTTCTGAGGAAGCAAGACCTAATTCTTTTCTCAGTCTCTACTGAAATGGCAAATTCAGATTTCCTTAAAGATTGCCTCCTAAGAAATCTGGAGGGCAAATAATCTCTGCATTAATGTCATTGCTTTATTCTGGCATGGTTTTCAATCTGGGTCTGAACACACCAACAAGTTTGACAGTTTGGAGGTGCTTGACCTATGAGACTTAAGTGTAGTATGAACATCTAGGTACTAGACACTGGGGACATGAATAAATTCTCCACCTCCAGCTGCCTGTCAGCATATTAGTCATCAAAACCTAGATGAATACATTCGGAGGGAGAGATCAGACCTAGACAATTACTTAAGAACTTGAAAATTGCTATTAAAATAGGAGTAAGTTAGAAGAATACATGAAGGCTACATGTAATTAGTTTTAATAGTAAATTCAGCTGTATGTGCTTTAAACCTACAATTTTCTTGTCCTCAAAATATCTTCATGATTGCTCTTTTTCAACAGCTTAAAGAATAGAATGAACAAAATTAAAAATATAGACTTTTGTGAGTTCCTTGAAAAATGAGAGTGTGCTCTCACTCGGAGAGATTGAAGTTGGTCCCTATTTTAGAAAATCTTTTTTTTTTTTTCCCTAATCATCTTTGAGGGTGGGGTTAGATTAATGGGAGAGGATGCCACAGGATGGGTTAGGTTTGGAAGTGATCTCTTCTAGAAATGAGGATGCACTAAAGACCTTTTTCTCTGGATAAAGCCTATAGGGAAAATACTCAATTCCAATTAATATTTTTCTCAGAAGAAAAATTTTTGTATTCAAGCCGAATAAAGACACGTGATTTCCTTTAACTTTGCTGCATATTCCAGCTCCCATGGGTGCACACACGGTGCCACTGTACAAAGACAACTTTGCTTATTCAGAGCCCATTAATACCATGTGTTCATCCATGTATCTCTTCTGCTGCTAGTTTGTGTTTGTGCATGTCTGTAATGGTGGTTTCTGGATTTATGTTGTGATTTCTTAACTTATTGCAGTCTACTTTGAATTAGCAGGCTACTGCTTCAAGTATAAGGTAAAGCCATACCGTGGTGTACTTTCTTTCACCCATCCCATTATCTGTGCTATTGTTGTCTACATTTTGCTTCTACCTACATATTAAACTCTACACATTTTTTATTATTATCTTGGCTTTAAATAGTCATTTTTTAAATCACTTGGGCTTTTTAATTTTATATTTATTGAAACATATTTCAGACAGATTTTGAATATATATCACCTCTTCTGAAAAGATGAGAGGAAAACATAAAAGAATTTGCATGAAGTATTTCTGAGACAACTACATCCTAGCTGCTGCCTGGTTGGCAGCAATCTGAACACAACCCTAGTTTCAGAGATATTAAAGTGTGAAATAATATAAATGTGAACTCCTGTAGGCCTATCACCTTGCTTAAAAAATAGACCAGTTCTCAGTACTATTGAAATTATTATTTTCATTTAAGAAATAGTGACTGAGTTTTATGTTTGTTATTCTCTCATATTTTCAGTCTTAATACATATACAATAAAAAGTTCATTGGTCTTGTTCTTGAACTGTTCTATGAGTGTGAAAATATTTTATGTGTTCTGTAATTTGCTTTTTTAACTCCACATTATTAGTCCCATCCATGCTTATGCTGGTATCTGCTACTCATTTTCATTGTATAGTGTCCCACTGTATACATGTACCCAAATGTATCCATGTTCCTCTTGATAGAATTTGGGGTTGTTTACAGTGATTTGGTATTATAGATAATTTGCTGTAAACATTCTTTTTGTCTCCTAGAACATATGAGTTTCTCTTGGTTATATATCTAGGGGTAGGTTTATTAAGTCTAGTGATAGAACTGAGTACTTTGATTGCCCCCCCCTTCCAGGAAAAATGCTGCTGAATAGCCTGATCCCCCATCCTCCTGTGAATATCTTCTTTGGGAACATAAGTGCTTTCCTAGCTTGGTCTGTGGGTAGGACTAAACATCTATGCTCAGGGATCTTTAGGAAGGAAGAGGAAGATGAAAACAAAGAGGTGATGCTTTATCCTAGCCTGAAATCTGTGTCTTTTTAAAGTCATATGTTAGGAGAACCAAAGCCAGAACGAAAATAAGGCAAGGTAAATCCCTAATATTATCTCTGTTGGGCACGGGTGAGGTGGGTGGGGATACAATCACAAAATGGGATTGTGGTTGAAATCACAAAATATTCTCTGAAGTCACTACTAGACTTTCGGACATAAAAATTCCAACAGAAAATAACATTTCAGTTTTCTGAAATTTAAACTTTAAACTGCAAGGAAAGCTGGAATTGGCTCTCTTGGGATACATAGCTGAAAGTTAGTCTTCATTACAGCTTTCTGTGTTGCTTCCTATTTAAAAGGCTTAAAAAGTTACTGTCTTCTTGGTCTAAGATCTTATATGACCACAGACTTCAGCCTTTTATCTCTCTTTTCTTCATGATGGCCTCCATTTTGTTCCCCTCACAGTCTTAGACACAATGTCTACTTATCTACCATGTGCTGGAATCAATGATTTTCTGGTAGGGTTGTCCTGAGATTTCCTCAAGAAAGAGCCTATCCCACTCGATCACCTACTTGAATAACATGAACTAGTTGTAGATTGGTTTTTCTCCAGTTTGTGAGATGCCCTAAACTCCTTTGTGATGGGAGTGTGGCTGTGCTTTTGCAAGGAGAAGAGCCAT
Source organism: Taxidea taxus jeffersonii (assembly GCA_003697995.1). Classification (NCBI taxonomy): domain Eukaryota; kingdom Metazoa; phylum Chordata; class Mammalia; order Carnivora; family Mustelidae; genus Taxidea; species Taxidea taxus. The sequence goes on along the minus strand of ML107663.1, from coordinate 85,152 downwards.
GTCTGCTAGCCCTGGGCTGCACTGCCTTTTTCCTTTTGGTCTATTCTACTAATTCCATGGCTAGCTAGGGAGTGCTAGAGGATGATTTTCAGATTGACTTGTCCTCACCTGTCCTACAGTGACTTTCACCCCTCCTGGGATAAAGGAAATTCCTTGTGTTTGGAGTTCTGTCTTTTTTAATTCTTTTTTGCTTCCTTCCTTAGGGGTTTAAGGGCCGGGCTGACAGGCTTTGTGGTTCCCACTCCATTAAGTCATTTAAGTCTTTGTTCTGCAAGGTTGAGATAAGTGGTCCTGCTAGACAACTTTTAACTGTTTCTGCAGTACGTTTTATAATTTTGTAGTCACACTTATGCTGCCCTTTGGAGAAAAACTGGCAGCCCCACCAACATGCGGGGAGCTTGTGCCAAGAATATGCTTGCAGTACCCACCTTTACATGGGGACATGTTGGCAGCATGCACCAGGGCCATGGTAGGTCCATTTTCTCCTGAACTCTGAGTAGCTGCTCATGCCATTGCTCCTGAATTTATCTGTCCTGGGTCTGCAGACTTGGTTGCTGTCATGCTGACAGTAACTGATTCTGAGCTTCCAGAGTTCCCTGATGCTGTTCCCCATTCTTGCTATAGCTGAACAAATTAGGAACTTATAATTGGAAGAAGCTTGGAGACTAGCAAGTGTAATCTTGTGTTTTTTGCAGGAATTCATATATCATATTCCCAAGTCACTACAGAGGCTTACCACTGCCACCCACTTGGGTATGTCTATTTGGTGCCAAGCTGGCATGGCACTGGATATGCCTTTCACCCTCTATTTGTCATCTGACAAGTTTTTCCAAAATCGGCAATTGATCTTTCCTATGTTTTTGAAGTAGAACAGAGCTAAAGTAAAATGTATGAATGGTGACAACCTACAAGCGTGGCTGCAGATTCTCATGATCAAGGACAAAGATCTTTATAGAATTCAAGCAGAGTAGCCTGGTCAGCTCTAAGGTCTCTCTATGCTTGTACTTTTTTACTTGGTGACCCAGTCATGTGTGGCATGCTTTCTGCAGCCTGTTGTAGGTTGAGCCAGTAGCATGATGGTAAATGGTGGAAGGGAAAGACTGTTGGATACACTCCCCACAGTAACAATGGGGACCTGGTTATTTACATCAGTTGCTTCTTCTTTTTGCTGATCTGTATAAAGATGGTCTCAAACATTTGTGCATTCTGTAACACATCATTCCTTCCCTTGTATTGTTGTTAATGCAGGCCCACTGTTAAGGTATTGAACATATGACTAAACTATTGCTTTGGGTGATGTAGCACAGTAATGTAAATATTCATGACTTTCTTTTATTAAGACAGCTCTGCCTCCTATAAACCACAGACCCAGTAGTGGGGAGTGGATCAACTGTTTATTGCCCTCCCCCATGATTCTTTTTTTTCCTGTTATACTGCTTTCTCTTATCTGTTATCATCATACTCTTGATTTCAACAGCCATCCCCTTGGGGTGGAGCCCCATTCACCTCCACAGGGCACAGGTGGATCCAGATGGAGACATGGGCAGGAGTGAGATGTATGTGTATCTCATTAGTTGTTCTATAAAGTCATTAAGAAATGAGAAAGCAGTGTTTAAAATTACTCATATGGTTACCCTTTTTCTGTTCTTCATTCTTTTATGTAGCTGTAAGTTTTCATCTGGTATCATTTGCCTTCAGCCTGAAGCATATTCTTGGGCATTTCTAATGATTTGAGATTGCTGGTGATGAATTTGCTCAGCTGTTTATCTGCAAATAAACAGCTCCTGTTTATCTAAAAATGTTTTTCTTTTGCTTTTATCTTTGAAGGATATTTTTAGAGGATATAGAACTCCAGATGTTTTTTTTTCAGTACTTTAATCTTTTTGTTTTATTGTCTTTAATTTACATAGTTTCTGATCAGAAGTCAGTAATAATATTTATTTATTCCCCTGTGTGCAAAGTATGTCTTTTTATTTTAGCCCTTTTAAGATTTTCCCCTTAGCTTTAACTTTGATCTTCAGTGACTTGACTAGAATAATCTTAGATGTGGCTTTGTGTTTATCTTGCTTCACATTTGTGAACTTTGATGGCTCTGTATGTTGAATCTTTTCATTAAATTTGAAAAATTTTTAGCAATTATTTCTTCAATTTTTTTTTCCTGGCCCAATCTTTTTCTTTAATTTCCTAGGGTTTCACTCATGTATAGGTTAGATCACTTGATATTATCACAAAGATCACAAATGCTCTGTTCTGTTTTTGTTGTTGCTTGTCTGTTGAATACTTTTTTGCTCTGTGTGCTTTAGTTTAATGTTCATTAACTTGTCTTAAAGTTCATTACTTTTCTGTAGTTTGCTGTTAAACCCATTCAGTGAATATTAGATATTGCATTTTTCACATTTAGAATTCCATTCACTCCTTCATAAATTTTTCTTTGGTAGGATCCCCTGTTCACTAAAAATATTCATCATTTTCTTAGCATTTTGAATATATCTGTAATAGCACTTCTTTAGTTCTTTTAAGTCCAACATCTTTGTCATCTCTAGATCTGTTTCTATTGACTGTTTTTTTTTTTTCCTACTGGTTGTGAGTTACATTTTCCTGCTTCTTTGCAACATTTAAAAAAAATTGTATACTGGTCATTATGAATACTACATTGTTATAAAACTAGGTTTGCCTATCTTCCTTTAAAAGATATTGGACCTTGCTCTGGAGAGCAGTTAATATTTTGGTGGTTAGACTTTGTGGGAATTTTTAGAATCTATTGAAGCAGGTTTAACGAAGTATTTACTTGAGGACTACTCTAGACCTATTCTTATACTGTGGTCTTTCTGGCATCTTTATTACATGCCTTGGTTTTCCCCCAGTATTTCTGCCTTGTTCTAATTCTTTTTTATTCTAGCACTATGCACCCTCCAGATCTTCCTTTGGCTCACAGTCTTAAGGAGCTGTTCTCTGCCAAGCCTCATGGAGTCTTGTTTTCAGCATATGTAGCTTAGTATTTGCCAAAGACTCAAGGTAAATCCTGGGCAAATTTCTGTGATTCCTTTACTTTTTAGCTTTTCTGCTCTGGTACACTTACATAACCTTAAGCCACCCCAGCATCTCTGTATTTTAATCTGTGTTCTCTTTTCCTGGAAAGATTGTGGTTCTGTTTGTTTTCTATTTCCCTGTGATGCTATTTAGAAAGTGCCCCCAATTCAGCATGAATGTAGAGCTTACTGTATGTTTCTCATCTCTTGAGGGTAATATCTCTGCTTCACTTGTGGTTCAGTGATTGAAGACCATTTTTGCACATATTTTATGTAATTTATAGTTGGTCACAACTAGACAGTAAACACAGTAACTGTTACTCTAGCATGCTGTAGCTTCAAACCTGATTTTGAGTCCAAACTGTACAAAAGTTTTAGTGTTGTGATCTTAGACAAGTTTCTCAAATTTCCTGTCTCAGTTTTCCCATCTCCTAGAATAAGGCAGTGGTTCCCAGTTAACTAGAAAGCATGTAACATAGGCCTACCACCATAGTTCATTATTAAATGTTATGTGCATATCATCTTTCTCCGCTTCTTTATTAGTTTCATCTTGACATAAAAGCACTGTGCTTAATTAAAATAACTAACCCTTTCAGTTTGTCCTGACTCTGTAGGGACAGAGATTTGAAGAAGAGAATGAGGCTTCTTGGAGTAAAGTACTCCTGAGTCCTGGATTGCTTAAGATCCCATGTTTTACATGGCTCCATAAGCACTATTACTGAGGTAGTCTTGCCAATCATAATTTTTTTTATATGACAGTTTATTATCTTCCTGGGGCTTTCAGAATAACCCATAGCATGCCCTAGGCTTAAAGGGAGACTTTGCCTAACTATGTTTCTGTGTAGAAGTTCTTAAAGGAGTTCATGGACAGTTTAGTGAGGCAAGTTAGGAAGAGTTTTAAAAACTTTAAAAATTCTTATCTAGATTCCACAAGCTTTGACAATGGTCTTATTTGAAGGTGCCGTTTTTTTTTTAATTTTAATTTTAAAAACTGTTCTGAGGTATGAACAAATTTAGAAACATGCTATATATAGACTACATTAATGCAATGGAGAAATACTTCACAAAGGATTTATGATGTATTTTGAAGTGGTGCTCAGTTATAACACCACAACAGCCGTTGAAAATACATTTACTTTAAGTTGCTCCATTGATTATAAATAGCTCACTGAAAATGCTAAGCAATTATATTGAAATGTGACATCCTTTTTGAACAACAAGAGGATATAGTTCTTGTTGATGTTAAAATTGTTTTATTCTGTAAATACATTGTTCTTAGTATTCATAAATTGCTACATGCTATACACAGTGGGAAAACATAAAGGGAAAATTATCCATTTTTTAGAATAGTAGTAGGACTTGAGAAAAAAAAATCAAATTTTATTCTTAACAATAACAAGTGGAGCTTGCTTCTCTGGCAACTCTAAAGAGCCAAAAAAGAGTGTATTTTTTACCTATTTACTCTCCTATCAACTGGTCATCCCATTATTGGTATTAAGTAAACAAGAAATGTTTATTAGGAAGTTACTCTGTGCCACACCCTGTGTTAAGTTGTGTAAAGCTTGGAAGATGGAACACTAGCTACATAGATAAAGATTCTGCTCATTTGCAATGTACAGTTCAGCCAGTAAAACAGAAGACTAGAGAATATGTCATGCAAAGACTCTGCTAACAGTATTGCAGAATGGTATAAGAATTATAGCAGTGGAACATTCTGGCATGTAGGGATTATGGGAAAATACATCAATTAAACTGAATTATCCAAGGGAAGAGAAATGCTAAGGATCCTTCATACTGAGGGGATAGCAGGTATGCAAGCCTGGAGGCAGGAAAATATGGCCAGATTAGGAAAGGCATTTGGAAGGTCACCAGTGTAGAATGTGATATAAAAAGTGGTAAGCTTAAGGCTAGAGATGTAGGTATGAATGAGGCTTTGATGTCTTTTTAGCAGTGTGGACTTAATTCTGAAGGCAATATGGAGAAACTGAAACATTGTAAGCACCAAAGGAATTGCTATCTGATTTTAAGTGAATCATCTTGACGTTATCAGCACCTGCAGACTTCTATACTGAAACAGAGTTAAATTTGGAGATTTATGCCACCCACTTGCTGAACCCAGATTAACCTAGAAAGATCCATTCCCACTGGGAGAGAAGACTGTAGTATTTTGTGGGTTTAGGTTTGCTATCCATCCTACCCATCAAGACCTTGAACCAGTTATTGCTATTGTTTTAGCTTAATGAGCCACCTGGTTAATATGGCAGGGTTCTACCTTTATTTCCAATTAATCTTCCAGTTTCCCTGCCTTAAACCATCTAACCCAGCCTTATTGAATAGAATCTTTGCTGTCTGCCTGTTCCTCGTGTCCCTCTTTTTCAATAGGGTAGGAGATGATATTTCTTTATTTCCTATCACTGTCTAGGGCTTTGAGCAAAACTGGATGATCTCTTAAAAAAATGCACTATATACCAGCTGTATTCAGATCTAGGTTTCTCAAGTGTTTGGACCTAATCCTCTCAGAATACACATTCGTTTTCTTCTGTGGACCCATACTGGTCAGAATAATTGTACTGTTTTGTATTTTTCTGGAGTTTGGGTTTTTATTTTTATTTTATTTTATTTTTTAAAGAATAGCTATATTGGATATATGTTTTCCAAACTATACTCTCCCTTTCCCCATCCTTGTTAGTTGGTATTTTCCAAACAATTGATTCCCTTTTCTTTTTAAATATATGTCCTAAAGACTCAGGGTATATGTAATATTAAATATGACCCTGTTAAATATAGATTTCAGCCAGATAAGCCCACATTTATTCCAATTTCTTTAATTCTATAATCTGGACTGCTTGGCAATATACTGAAACTCCAAAAGACTTAGCCCTTGAACAATGTAGTCCTCAAAGTTCCCTTGGTGTAACAGTGATGTTTAACACAGTCTGAATGGTTTATTTCATGGGAGACTAAAATCATCCTAAAGCACTCATCAGGTTCTTACCATTTTGAGTCAAAACAAAACAGATTAGAAACAATGGCACATACTAGTATGAGAGAAAGAAAATGACAGCTATCAACAGAGGAAGAACTCCAGTTTACTTAATGGAAGTCCAGAAAATATAAAGCATTGTAGGAGGTATGCAAAGCAAAACACTTTTGCAATTTAGTGACATATGTTAAAAGTGATGAGACCAAATCACTAGGATGTGGTTATATTTTGAATTATGTGTACTATTGAAGAAGTCGTGGTGCGTTTTCAAAAAAGATTTCTATTATAAGTGGTTAAAATGTAGAGAGGCCGTTCTTAAGGTATTGGAAATAATTGAATGGAAGATACTTTGGATTTCAGACTCATTGTTTTGAATGGCAGCAATATGTTTTATGCAACTCAGTTTCTCATGTAAGATTTGAATGTTGTAAATAAGCCACAGTTTAGTGGGAAGATGATAGGCATAGGTTTATAGTCTGTAGACTTCAGTATTTTGATTCTGTTCCTAATCAGTTGAATGATCTCTGACAAGATATTTAACCTGAGCCTCCATTGCCTTATTGGTAAAATGAGAGAGGTAAAACTTTGCTATAATGCTCTAAGGATTAAACACTGTAAATAAAGTGTCACTACCTGACACATGACTGCTGAATAAGTGCCACCAGGAAGGATGGCAAAAATTGGAAAAGGTTATGATTATTTTTCAGATAGTTTTACCCATCAGGGGACTCATTCGATGGATATTAGAACAAGTTTCATATAAACACCCCAAGGTATATTCTGAATATTAATTGCTCTGCCTATTGAAAAGAGGCTAAATTTCACATCTCTCTAGTATGGTAGGAGTTGAGATGTTCTGCAGACAATGGAGCCAAGGTCCAGGAATGATGAGAACCTTGCCTGAGAGCATACAGACAATAGCAAGTTTTATCTCCAGCCTTGAATCTTTACTAAGCTTCCAGCCCTTCCAGATTCATTTTGGCATCTCAAAGGCCTTGCTGAGCATTTCTACTTTGTGTTCTATCATTTGAAATTAGCACAGAGGTGGCCTGTAACTTCTATGTGTGTGACTTGGAGGGAAGACCTTGGTAGGGGGTATAGAAGAAAAGTATCTTGACGCTGCATTTAAACACCAAACATATGATACACTTGTATTAGACTTCAAGTTGTTCCCCTTCTCCCCTGGGGAATGGAATGTGAATCAGTACTAAAAGATCTCTCCCAGCCAGCCTTGGCAATGCTATTGAATTAGCCATCCTTTTTGTCAAAATAAATCGGATCTAATTATCCACATTTCTTTCCATGGGCTTGCTATGATTTTACCTGGGCTTGACATTTCTGAGTCAAACTTTTCTTTACCCAGTTCTTCATTCTCTACATCCCTCTTGCCCCTAAGTTTGTTGGTGCCCCTTTGAAAACATCTCGTGTGTCCATTTCTCTTTAAGTTCTTACCAGTGTGGCTCTGGTCCAGGTGCTACATCTTCGTCAGTTAAACTGGTGCCCAAATCTTTCAATTGGTGACCTGCCCCACACTTCTCTCTTTCTCTGTTATTTGGGGTACTGTTTTCAGACTAATCATATGAAAACTCCTCTTTCCTTTTGTCAGAGCCCTTTGCCAGGTCCTCCTGGCATATAATGAAACACAGACCCTCTGGACCAGCATGCGTCCCTTTTTGCTTCTGATTTCTTTTGTTTCACATTATTGTTCTTCCCATTTCTTATGACAAATACTGAGTTCTTTGATTATTTGGGTTCTTTTTTCTTACATGAATAGAATGTGTCTGAAGCCTACTCCTTGTGATTATGAATCTGGAAAGTATTTTAATGAACGAATGTGTTCCATACACTATATTGTGTTGATATATTCTTTAAATTCACATGTGTGAAAACTGCTTCTAGCAGTGCTACTCATCCACTGCTTTGGGATAGAATAGTTTTTATTGTAAAAAAAAAAAAAATCACCTAACCTGAAGTCTACCCTCTAAACAAATGTTAAAGTGCGTATTACACTGTTGTTAACTGTAAGTAAAACATTGTACATCATATCCCTAGAACTTTGTCATTCTGTATGACTGAAACTCTCCATCCTTTGAATAGCTACTCTCCATTTTTCCCTCCCCCCATACCTGGCAGCCATCATCCTTTTTTGTTTGTTTTCAGTTTGACTATTTTAGATACCTTATATAAGGGGAATCATGCAGGATGTGTCTTTCTGTGATTGGCTTATTTCATTCCATGTAATGTCCTCAAGGTGCATCTGTACTAATAGGATTTCCTTTTTATGACTGATTAATATTCCAGTGTCTGCCTATACCACATTTTCTTTATGTATTTATCCATTAATGGACATAAAAATTGTATCCACCTCTTGACTATTGTAAGCAATGCTGCAATGAACATGGGAGTGCAAGTACTTCTTCAAGATCCCAATTTTAGTTCTGAGGAACTAAACATACTCTATTTACATCCAGAAATCACACATCTTACTATTTATCCAGGGAAGTTAAAACTTATTCCTACACAAAACCTGCACAGGGATGTTAATAGCAGCTTTGTTCATTTTTGCCAAAACTGGGCAGCAACCAGGATATCCTTCAGTAAGTAGATGGATGAATAAACTAGGGTACCTTCATATAATGGAATGTTACTCAGCACTAAAAGGAGCTAACAAGCCATGAAAAGACATGGGGCAAACTTAAATGCATGTTAGATAGTAAATGAAGCCAATCTGAAAAGGATACATACTATATGATTCCAACCAAACAACTTTATGGAGCAACCAAAACTCTGAAGACAGGAGAAAGATCAGGAGTTTGGGAAAGGGAGAGATGAATAGGCGGCACAAGATTTTTAGGGCAGTGAAACTCCTCTCTATGGCACTATACTACCGAATACATGTCATTAAATTTACCTAGCTCCATCGAATGTACGGCTCCAAGAGTAAACCCTAATGGGAACTATGGACTGTGGGTGACGATGTCAGTGTAAGGTCATCAGTTATAATAAACATACCACTCTGATAGGGGATGTTGATAATGGGGGGGCGCTATTCATGTATGGTGGCAGAGAGTATAGGGTCAGTCTCTGTACTTTCTGCTCAATTTTGCTGTGAGCCTAAAACTGCCATTAAAAAGTTAGTTGAAAATACGATTTTTGCACTACCATTAGAGTCTTACAGTATTATCTATTTGACCATTTATTTACACTTCCTAGGGAAGTTTACTATGCTGTTAAGCACCCTTCCATTTTATCTTGTTGGACTCCCACTAGCATTTGTTGTATGGCAGATCTACTGGTAATGAACTCCCTTGGTTTTTGTTTGTTTGGGAAAGCCTTTATTTTTCCTTCACTCTTGATGGAGAAAATTTTGTATTTGGTATTCTTCATTGGCCTCTGTTTGCCTTTTGTAAAAAAAAAAATATATATATTTTCTATACCTTTGTTGATATTCTCATTTATTCATACATTATCTTTAGGATGTTATTTTTAATTCTTAGATAAGTCATATACTTCCATTTCTTTAAGGTCAGTTTCTGGAGATTTATTTTGTTCTTTAGATTGGGCCATGTGTCCCTGTTTTTTCTCATTTGTCTCACAACTTTGTGTTGGGATTTGTAATTTTGAAAAAAGAGCCACCTCTCCTAACCTTTACAGACTGGTTTCACACTGAGCAACATGCTCACTTGTCACTCTGGCTAGAGATTCTGGGGGTCTTTGAGGCATTTTGGGGGTTATGATAGGACTTCTCTGGACTTGTGTACACTGTTTCTCATTGAGAGGGTCTTGCTAGTTTATTTTTCAGGGGCTCATAATCTCTTATAGCCCCTGGTGTCTCTCTGCTGCACTGCAAGTCATTTACTTCTCCAGCAACCAGCTCTCCCTCTCTCCCTCCTTCTCAGCAGTGGATACCAGAAATTTAAAGTACACTGGCTCCCTGTCAGGGCCCCGAGTCAGGGGAGACAGATACTAGGTCCCTGGCCAGCCCTCCCTAAAGCTGGAACACTGGAAGCACATCTCCCTGAGGGAGAAGCCTTGAGTTGTGCGCCTTCTGCAGCTCGTGCTGATAGCCTGCCACCCCCTGCCACCTCCCAATCCCACTCTCCTTTGTTCTCATGGACTCGCATGCATCCAGATTATGCCAGTTCTGTGAGGGCCCCAGACCTTCAAGTGAGCTGAGACAGAAACAGTCCCTCTGACAACCCTCTCAAAAGCTGGAACTTGGGACACATGCGCCATGCTTGTCAGCCCCCATGGGAGAAGTCATAGCTAGGGTGTCATCTCCAAGTGCTGAGCTGTGACAGGTTGGGTTGGGGCCTTGGTGCCCATAAAAAATTAAATTAAATAAAGGGTAAAATTGCTCTGTGCTGTTTCATTGGGGTTCTTCTCAGCTTTGCGTTCATCTAGGGACCTGCAGCTTCTTCAGTGAAGTAGGTAAATTGCACAAAGTTATTTTGGTCCATGTGTTGTGAAGTCAGTGCTTCCATAGGGAAATGAGGGCTGGGACTTCTACTCTACCATCTTGCTGATGCCACTCCTTTTATTTAACTTTCTTCTGGAATGGGTAAGGTACTCAAGACTTCACATTTTTTCTAATTAATGTGTTCACTGTGACCTATAGGGTTGTGGTGGAAATTAGTCCCAGTGTCCTTAATTTCTAAGTATTAATTTTGCTTTTGAATTTATTTTTTATTGAGTTATCTAAGGCCTGGAATTCAATTTTTAACTATTCACTTAAATGTGGTCATTTGTTACTTTTCATTTCTATTTCAATAGGGCTATGATCAGAGGATGTAACCTATAAAATCTCAATTTTAAAAATATATCAAGGTTCTTTGTGACTAAGTATGTGATTAATTTTTGTAAACATTCCATGAACATAATGAAAATATATAATCTCTGGCCAATGAATATAGAGATATTTCTATGAATCCATATCAAATGTACTGACATCATTAAATTCCTATGTCATTTTTTTGCTAATCTGTCCAGTTATTAGAATATTAGAAAGTTATATTAAAAATATTACATTTTAACTTAAATTTTTACCACATTCTCCTTGTGCACCCAATAATTTTTATTTATGTATTTAGATACATTGTATGATGCTTAAAAATTTGTCTTCACATACCTTTTTTATTACTTATGCTTTTTCTTTCTTATGATCTTTTTATTCCATTTAGTATTTTTAACCAAAAATCCTAATGTTGTTAATAAAAGTGTTGTCATTTCTGATTTCTCTCTCTCTCTCTTTTGGTTTGCATTTGCCTGTCTCCTTACTTTCAACCTTTCTATTTCACATTTCTTCAAAATGTATTTTTTAATAAGGTACGACTGAGCTTTCTTTTAAATTTCACCTATTCACACGATAGTCTGTCTTTTTATGGGGCAAGCCAGTTCTTTCATATGTACTACATAGACTGATACAATTTATTTTACATCCATAATTGGTGTCTGTTATTTTTAAAACTATTATTTGCTTTTTCCCCCCCTTTGCAGTCTTTTTTGAATCAAGTTACTTCTTATTTTTCTTTTGTAGCTATAAAACTTTTATTAAGGTTACTAATCTTCAAATGAAGAAAATATCCTATTAAAATGAATATTAATAGCAACTTCAACAGAGAAAAGGAGATCTGAAAAGCAGTGTGAGGAGGTTGTATACAAAGAGGAAAGGGTAGCCCAAGCTACTGGGTTTAAGTAATTGAGGATGTGTTCTGTATTACACGTAAAACCTTCAGGTTCTGTCTAAATCTGACGAGTTTTTCCCCTCTCCATTATGAGCTGCCTCCCAGAATCTCTCGAGTCATTCAACATATGCAGGGCACAAAGTGCTGTGTCTGGCTTCAGGGGCCATTCACTGGGTGTGAGGCTGGTTAATTTTATAGCTATTGAACTAAACCCCTACATTCCTTCCAGCTCAAGAAAGTTTGGTTCTCTACAGGTCCTTATCTCCCCTGAAACAATTAAGAATTGTATATCTGGTACACTTCTCTAAATCTTAATGAGAAAAAATCAGGAAAAAAGATACAGCAATGTGCATTTAGTCAATGTACTTAAGATCTTTCACCTTTATTACTTTTCTTCCAACCTATTCCTTTTCCTCTTACTGTCTGGCAATTCTCCCAGCTCCATGGAGCATACCCCACTAGAATCAGAACATAGATTTTTACTATGAGCCTTGGGCAGCAAAATGGAGTGAAGAGCTGGAAATTTCCAAGTGAATTCAATCTGCATTGGTAGGAAAACAAAACAAGTATGAAGAAGTCATTTTAAAATTTAGATTTCAATACAACAGATAGTATAGCACATTATGATCTTTTTAATATTTTTATTTAGATATTTAAGCAGTACATTTATAACTATAAGAGAGTTAAGGTCTTCTCCTATGATTCTCAAAACCAACTCTACATCACAATCTCCTGGGCAGGTTCTTTTTAAATGAGAATTTTTAGACTGTACTCCAGAGAGTGTGACCTAGCAGGCTTTACATGGGACCCATGAATCAGTATTTTGGAATTTCCTCTTGAATTACTCTGATCCATTCAAATTTTGAGGAACTACTGAGAAAAATGCAAAACTCAATTTGCTGTTTCTTACTCTAAGATTTTTATGTATAACAATCTTAAGCTCAGAAATTTTGACTATTTTGAGTGAACTGTCCATCTAGTATGGGTAGTTTAATTCCAATCAGAATAAATAAGTATGCAGCCCATGTATCAAATTTAAAGTTGTTAAACTTTACCAGAAGCTCCCACAATCCGCTGTCTATCTTAGAGACAGTCTAAAACCTGAAACAGAGTTTCTGTCTTCCTTTAATTTTAGTACATTTCATGTGATCAATTTTTTGTCAGATCATATACTTAGAGTAAATAAGAATGTAATAAACACCAAAGACATAAAAAGTTCAGAGCCACATTAAAGTTGAATACCAAGTCACCTTTTACTGTCCAACATCACAGTCTAGCAGGAACAGGAATACAAAACTACAACACTGATTCAGACATGTTCTTGCCTGTGGAGCAAGACACTTCTAGTTTTTCACGTGCCAAAATGCAGTGACCTATTTTAAAGGAATAGGTGATAAGAGATATTGCAAACATGCATGGCCAGCAAGAACATGGAAACACAAGCTAAGGTGGATTATTGATTATTCATGGGCAAGCCATCCATTCATTCCATTTTGGTCTCATATTTGGAGATTTAGGAATATATATATTCTTTGAAAATCTGGTAGAGCATCAAAAAATTGGCACAACTGGATTTGAGACTGCAATTTTACTTTTAACCTGTATTGTCTGTATGCAGATTTTGTTGCAGTGAGCAGTCTCCTAGCACGTAAATGGAATAATCCAAATTGAAGTTACTTGCTCTAAAAGCCATCTTTTCATCCAAACTCTATCTTTGTTTTGGTTTCAGATGTGAGCTTGCTACCCTCTCCCACTCCTGACCTTGTGTAAAGAGCACTTAAAATGTTCAGAAAGGTGAAGAGCAATCATTAAACCACAAGAATAATTATTATCAAGGAAGAAAAAGTAGTCAAGTTGTTTAAAGGAATTGGACTTTAAAGATTTTTATTGTTGTTTAATATATTCCCACTTTTCTTAACAATTGAAGTGTTGCAAACATACACTTGAGTTGTCCTAGGGGTCTCAAATACTAATTTTAGTGTTTGATACATAGGGCAGCAAGTTCATAGCTTACCTTCCTGATCACTCATATCTATCATATTTCTTATAATTTTCTCTTAGTACTTTACAGGCAGATTGATTTTAGCATAGGACAATGGATAGACAATGTGTTGCTCTGTAGCTTTCTAATAGCAAAGTGCTCCTTTGTAGAAAGTGAAGTATCTTGGATGATACATTGATATTTTCATCCACATGGGTTCTAAATGTTTTACACACTACTAAGAGGGCACTGTAGCTGTCTGAAAGTACCAATGGCCCACTTCAGCCTCAAGTACCCTCATGTTGCCCATTCACTGTGGCTCACTTGACTAACAGGTATCTGAGAAGTATTTGACCAACTTTGTGTTCCTATGAGAATTATAATGATTCTTATCCTAGAGACATTACAGGCAACAACAAAACACACTAAGTGAATGATTCATCAGGTCCCAGGGACCTACGTTGGCTGAATCTCTTAGATTGTATATCTTTAATCTATATTTTGACCCTTCATTCCTTCAACACAACAGAGCAGAATTATCATAACATAAAGAAGGAAATTGATTTTGAAAGGGTGTTTACTGGGAAAGGTAGGAAACCCCATTTCTATAAAGGGAGATGGGATATTTATGAAATGATGGGGGCACCTGGGTGGCTCAGTGGGTTAAAGCCTCTGCCTTTGGCTCGGGTCATGTTCCCAGGGTCCTGGGATGGAGCCCCACATCAGGCTCTCTGCTCAGCAGGGAGCCTGCTTCCTCCTCTCTCTCTGCCTGCCTCTCTGCCTACTTGTGATATGTATCTGTCAAATAAATAAATAAAATCTTAAAAAAAAAAAGAAATGGGGGCGTCTGGGTGGCTTGGTGGGTTAAAGCCTCTGCCTTCAGCTCAGGTCATGATTCCAGGGTCCTGGGATCAAGCCCCGCATCATCGGGATCTCTGCTCAGCAGGGAGCCTGCTTCCCTTCCTTTCTCTCTGCCTGCCTCTCTGCCTACTTGTGATCTCTGTCTGTCAAATAAATAAATAAATCTTTAAAAAAAAAAAAAAAAGAAATGATGAAGAGCAAGTGGGGGTTGTGTAGATTAATCACCAAAATAATGGTAAGAAAATTTGTGGAAAAAAGGCTGGTGAGCATGGAAACGTTTGAGAAAGGATGTGGGCCTGTTGTTAGTCCTTTAATAGTGAAAGGGACTTAGATGTGGAAGAGAGAGAGGAAGGAAAGTCTGTGGAATATTAATAGCATAAACACAAGCATAGAAATATTATAGCCCTTGGTCTAGGTAGAGGCAACTTAGAAATCTCTTTGGGTAACTCTAGGTTGTTTTTGTTTTTGTTTTTTACAGAAAAAGTAAGAAATAAGAAAGAGAGGTTAGGACAAGAAAATGAGCAGATATAAACAGACAATTCAAAGAAAAAATTGAAAGATGCCAGTTACAATATGGAAAAATGTTCCCATTCATATTGGTTGAGGGAATGTGCATTATCAAAGTTACCATGTAAACCCCTTAGATAGGCAAAAGTTTAAAAGATCTAAAGTACTTAACAGAGAGAGGATATAGAGTAAAAGATGCTATAGTAGAGACACCTAGTATCTTCTCTTTTAAAATAAAATATTTGAGAACAGTTGACATACAGTATTGCATTAGTTCCATATGTGCAACATAGTGACTTAACTTGTGTGTACATTACACTGTGCTCACCATAAGTGTAGCTACCATCTGTCACCATACAATGCTACTACAATATCATTGACTATATTCACTGTGATGTGCCTTTTATTCCCATGACTTACTCATTCCTTAACTGGAAAACTATATCTCCCACTTCCCTTCATGAATTTTTTCCATTCCTCCATCCCTCACCCCTGTGGTCTGCTCTCTTGCTGGACACATACAGGATTGCACTACTTTGCCCCTTTGCAGTTATATGTGGCTGATGAATGGACAATATGAGTAAGTTTGGATTCTGTATCAAAGGACCCAATTGTCACTGCAGTTAGCTTTTCTGCTCTTTCACCTTCTATCATGACTATAAATGAGACTTTACATGATTGAGGCTTCCAGATGGTTGTTGAAATGATAGCCCAGTATGCTAAGAAGCTTGAGTTACTTTGTAAAGAATAACTGGCTTGGAGAATTGCCTGGATTCACATCTGATTTTATATGAATGAAAAATAAATGGTTTTTGTGTTAGCCCCTAAAATTTGGGGGGTAGTTATTTGCCATAGCATAACTGAATTTACTCAGACTCACCCACGTATTTTCCTACATTGCTGAAAGAAATGTGGAGAGTTAAGGCTCATTAGGAGGTAATCTAATAGCACTTACTAAAATAAAACTACATAAACCTTTTGACTGATCAAATTCACTGCTGGGAATTTATCCCATAGAGATGAAAGGACCAGTTAGTAAAGCCATTACAGGGATACTTATTGTAGCATTGTTTTTTAATGGCCAATAAAAGAAACTCCCCCTAATCAGGGAATGTTTCCATAATTATGCTTCCTGAACCTAGCTACACATCATGGTGTCTTGGGCAGATTATTTTAAAATGTTCATTCCACAGAATATTACACAGCCCTTAGAAAGAATGAATTTGAGTTCTAGGAGATGATGAAGAGTTTTAAATAAGGCATACCTGTTTACATAATATGATCTAATTTGTGAAAATAAATAATGATAAAAACTATGTTTAAAACATTTATTTATACATATATATCTATAGGATTATATAAATATGGAGGAAAATGGGAAAAAAGACATATTAGGTTGTACATTGTTCATGTGGGTAGGTAGTGATGGGAGATGTAGTATTGACACAGAGAAGGAAGAGTACAAGTTCGTCCTATTCTGATTTCTTCATTCCCCTGCCTCCCCCCACTGTATATATTACATTTTATATATATGTAATATTTACATATATGAAAAATATTTTAAAAATTTTTGAAAAAGCAACTCCTCTGTTGGAAAGAGTTAGTAACTATAAGGAAACAGTCAGCTGATCACAAGGGGTGCACTGATTAACAACAGGGCGTATTTTTCAGAGGGTTAACCATGAGTCACAATTCATCCTGGCACAGCTCTGCAAATAACACTCAAGGCCGTGAATTATATATATTGGAGGAAATCTGAAAGAAAAGATATTTTAGACTTCAGGGGTTCCCCACTAGATCCTGTCTCCCAGAGTTCCTACTTGCAACATCCCATCTTAATAGCAATGTATATTTAATGTAATTTTATTGCCTATTTAATATCAATTCAAAATTTTACTCCTTAAAACAAGGATATTCCTTGCTTCTTCTCTACTTGATAAAATCTTAAAAAAAAAAAAAAGATGTTCTTTCTCAGATTTTACACTCTTCCATTGTAATTCGCTTTGGTCATTTTTTTTTTCTTTATCTTTTGTATTCTTTCATTTTGCATTTCAGAAACATAAAGTTTATCTGAAGTCTTTTTTTAAAATTTTTTTTAAGGGGTAAACAATTGATCCCTTTACCTCCATCTTAGAAGAATAGTAGAAGGATTTTCCAAGCCAGAATTCTACCTGTAGTCTCTCACAATATTCTTACAACATATGTTGTCCTGGAACATCTGAAGAATGATAATGCTATATTCCCAGGGCACACTCACAAAGATTACTTTCCACATATCTTTGATTTTTATTTATTTTGATATGTCCCTTTCTTAAACTCACAAAAAAGGGAAGACAGTAAGTTTTAATTTTCAAAGATTTACATAGCTTTAGTGTTTTGGGCTAATGCCAACCATTTGGGTTTGATAAGACTTCAGGTGACTTAGTAGCATGCATCCTGCTGATTCTTTTGTTACTTGACTGATATCTTGTTTTATAACACTGAAACTCAGAGTATTTAAATAAATATTAACATGCTGCTAAATGTAGACAATGCAAGCTTCATAAGAACAGTTTTGTGTTTTTTTCCTTTTACTGACTGGTTCACTATTGCATACTGAAACTAAAGCAATGCCTAAACTCAACAAGTTTACTTCAAGGAGATACAATTCAAATTTAGGGAAAAAAAAAGGCATGGGAAACAAATATGGCGATGCGTCTGAAGTGGGGTTTAAATAAGACAGACTCTGTTGAAGTCACCGTATTCTGGTTTTGGTGGCTCGGTTGGGTAGAAACTTTGGAAAATAATCTTCAGATGGTTTGAGGAAGTATCCCATCTTCTGAATTAAAGATCTGGTAAAACACTTTCTTTAAACATTTTGGTAGAGTACACAGAACATAAAAGTTACAATTTTAACCACTCTTAAGTGCACGTATTGTGGCAAGAACCACATTCACATTGTTGTGCATCCATCACCACTACCCATCTTCAGAACTCATCTTTCCAAACTGAAACTCTACCACTCAGGCAATCCCACATTCTCCCTCCATCTCTATGCATTTGAGTATTCTATGTGGCTCATATGAGTGGAATCATATAGTATTTGTCCTTTTGTGTCTGGCTCATTTCACTTGGCAAAACAGTTGTCCGTAAACCCAGACCAAGTGGTGGTACCTGGGTGGCTCAGATGGTTAAGCATCTGCCTTTGGCTCAGGTCATGATCTCCAGGTCTTGGAATCGAGCCCCACATCAGACTCCTTGCTCAGTGGGGAGTTTGCTTCTCTCTCTCCCCCTGTTCATGCTCTCTTTCTGTATCTGTCTGTCTCAAATGAATAAATAAAATCTTAAAAAAATAAATTAAACCCAAAGTATATATACTAGTTAATTTATACCAGTGGAAGAATAGATCATCATTTTTATAAACAAAACCATTTGTCCCTTCTTAGAGTTTTCCATCAGGCCTAAGTGCAGACAGTAATCGGAACTCCTTTATTGGAATTTATGATAAATGCCTAGTTCCTGTCTCACTCGAGGCATAGTAATGGCTCACACCTTGGGAATGATATCTGGGTGTTGGTATTCCTAGAACAAGGCATTCTGGATATGTTTGTCATGTCAAGAAATTGTTTACTATGTTTAAGGATGAAAAGTTTATTAGACCTACTGACCTTTTGGAGCACTTACCAATAAGAAAAAGTTGCTCACATTTCTTAGTGGCATTAATGTACATTTAATTACTTAGTATGCCTGTGGTATAATTTTTCTTCCCTATAAAGGTAGGTCAGCACATTAGAAAGGTTAAGAATCTCATTCTAATTGGAGCCACAAAATATCGTTAATTAAATCCCCACAGGAGTCCCTCTGGATTGAATTACATATATTGAACTCATGGAAGATTATACAGCATAATCCTTTTACTTCTCTAAAGGCGTATAGCATAGTTTCTTTTTCAATTATGATCTTTAAAATGCACACTTACATCCTTTTTCCAGCTGACTATAAGATCTGTAAATCTCTTTCACAAGAAAAATGTCTCTCCCAGTGCATATTCCATTAATAATACTAATACTACCAGTAGACCATGCAATGTCTTCAACCCTCAGCAAAGATGCCCAGTGGAGGATTTTCAGTTTCTGTTTTTGATGGGACAAAATCATCACCAGGTTTTCTTTATATCTTTAAAGTCCCTTTACAATGAATCCTTGTGTAGACTATAGTAAAAGGATTTCAGAGTCCCATCAGAGAAATTAACTGGTCCAATCCTCTTCCTTCTAGCAAAATTGTGCTCATAATGCAGTATACCCAACTTCCCAAGTGTACTTTGAAACGTTTTTACTGTAGGTAAATTCAAAGTATAATTTTACCTTTCTTTATAGCTCCATTTGCCCTCCGGTGATCCATATGAAGTTCAGGCAGTTCTATGTAGTTCTTTTAAAGTTTATGTGGTTTTCCCTGGAAAGAGTTAGATGTGTCAATAACTGTTGCCTGTTGAATTTTTTTATTGTAAATTCTAAAACGGAGTCTTGTATAGAAGTCCCCTATAATTGTTGCCCGCCTGTGAATGCTAAATATCCACACTTGCTTGATATGGCTAGTAAAGCTCTTGAAGGTATTTTCAGAACCAGTCACGTTATTCCCTGGGGATTTTGAACCAAGTGAGTACCAACTGAGAAACAGACATAAAATTCACATACCAAATGTAAGTTATCCGCCCCCCCACCCCCCAGAAAATCTGTATTAAAGGAAATGGCTTGGAATTCTGATCAAAATGGTCTTTTTATGTATTTCTCCCCTCCACCCCTGCCGACACACCTCCCCAACATTCAGTTATTGAGCAGAGAAACTCTACTCCCAACCTTTGTGCTCCTGGCTATCACTTCGAGATCAGAAAGCAGAACACAGTCACTCAGTGTTCTGGGTAGGTTGAGAAAGAGGTAGTGTGGGTCACCAAAGGAGAATAAGGACCAGCAGATCTCATACTCTTTTCTTCTGTCCAGTCATATGAAGGTTTAAGCAAAGGTTAGTTAAAGAGAGATATCTAATACCTCCAAAAAAGTAGCACTTGCAGCTTTGTGTACTACCCACAAATTGGGAAGAAGGAAATGATAGTGTCCTCTAAAGAGAGAAAGACCATCAGTGAATTTGTCTTTGCTGGCTTTCTTTTTAATCTTTTACCGCCTCTTTTCCCCTAGTACCATCTACCTTATAGTGTGAAATACCTCCAGGGCATGTGCATTTTTCTCTGCTTCCCATTCTATGTGCTCATGCTCTACCTGCTAAACCAGTTATTAGCTGTCCTTTAAGACCTGGTTCAAATGTTAGTTTCTCTTTGACACCTTTCTTGACTCCATCAGATAGACATGTTTTTTGATGGGACAAAATCATAACCAGGTTTTCTTTATATCTTTAAAGTCCCTTTAAAATGAATCCTTGTGTAGCCTATAGTAAAAGGATTTCAGAGTCCCATCAGAGAAATTAAATGGTCCAATCCTCTTATGTCCTCAAGGTACCTTTTACTCACTATACTTATTAAACTGTGCTGCAATTATTTTTAATGTTATTTGTCTTCCTAAATAGATTGTGAAAACAGAAAATATCTGGCATATAATGTGTTTAAAAATGAATGAAGGAATGAGTGAATGATTGAATGATAGAATGATAGTGAGAAACCTTAAGTCCAGTGCTAATATTTGTTTGGCCACTAACCATGTTACATCTGTGTTGCTCTTCTGAGGGATAGGCCCCCTGGGCTGGCTCACAGTGCGACCTGTCTTGATAAAGATGTCCTTGCAGCCGGATAGGATTTGGTATAAGTGACTCCAGCTTCCACTGGAGGTGCTGTGTTTCTCTCCAAAGTCCATCCAAGCTGCTGGGATGGGGGTGGGAGTGGGGTAGAATACGGTGTCACCCCGCCATCTCGACACTGGAGAGGGAGATTCTCAGTATGTTGTTCAGGAGGCCCTCACAGAAAAGTGAACGGTTTCCCTTCCTGTGTCCCAGGCTTTCATCAGATCCCCACCTTCAACCTGTCTATGCCCAGCTGTCAGCATGCCAGGTGACACGTTTCTCCTGTGTTTTATCTCTGGTGCAGGACTGCGTTTCAAAACTCCCAATCTTTAAGAGTTTGGCAAAGCATGGACTCACTTCAGTCCTCTGGAGGAGAGCCTTGTGGCATGCCTGGCACCATTCTGTCCCAGAAAAGCAATTGCTTAGTGCACGGTGGCTGCAGTCTATTGTGATGCACAACGAAAAGTTGAGAGTATCTGCCCTCAGTGGGTGCCTCTGCCCCTGCTGCTGAATGGCCACTCAGTGACTTCTGGTGGATCCTTTGTCCTTGGAGAGGCAGAATACCCTCTTCCAAAGGTACTCCAGGAGGAGGAGCCACTTTCTCCCAGTGCGACCCAGGGAATCCCCTCTCCATGGTGTATTGTGTGAATTTTGTGCTCCACTCTCTCCCTTTCTCCCTGACTTTGCTCCACGAAAATGTCTCTGTCCCCTTCCCGGCACCATGGCTTTTCCTCCCTCAATTCATGGCCTTGAACCTCGTATCTGCCATGTTCTTACCCTCCAACTGTGCAGATTGTTAATCTTCAGACTGATTTCCTGGTTGTTCAAAATGATTTGATGTTGATCTAGTAGTATTCAAGGAATAAGGCAAGTTTAGGGTCCCCCTACTACTCTGCCATCGTAACTTCTCCCCTCCCCAGAGAAGGTGATCTTAAGTGGCATGCAGAACATCTCTTAGCAACACTCTTTCAAATTAAATTGAAACACTTGAAACTTAACCTTTTTGCAAGTTTTAATGATACTACAGTAAGCATTCTTTAAAAATATGTAATAAGAATTGACACTTGTTGGTCAGTGAAAATGACTTTGAAATGCTCTAATATCCTAGATGTCTTCTAAAATATACAGGAAAAAAATCAATACATGCTTAATGTAGTTTAACATTAAATGTATTCCAATATTCCCAAGACGAAAAATCTAATTTCTGGCAGATATGGGAACTACTAATCAAAATGTTTGCCTAATAGGAATTATAATAGCTAATATTTATTGAGTGCTTACTACATGCCAGGCAGTAATAGAAGTTTCTCATATGGACCAACTCATGTAAGACTCATATCAATCTCTTTTTAGAGGTAGGAAAGTTGAGGCATACAAAGGTTAAGAGGTAAGTGGAAGAAAGCCTCTCAGAACCACGACAGGTTAGCTATAGATTCTGCACTGCTATTGATACCCTATCTTGTGGCACACCCTTGTCTAGTCCCTCTGAATGTATAGCTGATAAGATTCTTAGCTATGTTTAGCACTGACAAAACTATATTAGTAGCAAAATTTGAAGGCATTAATTTTTAAACATTATTCAGCCAAAAATGAAATGGAAGTTCTTTTAAATGCTTTACTCAGCACATCTAAAGCAACTGAACAGTTCTAATGGTTCATATTCTGTTGTGGTTAGAGTCTGGAGATCACACAAAAAGCTGATTTGGGGCACTTTTAGTCATAGCTAGATAACACATGCCAGTAGAGTTAAAAAAAAAAAGTGTAAAAGTAATTAAAATCTCAAGTTAATTATTCCACTTAAGTTCAAATGCTTTATTAGCAAATAAGGTTTTTATATAATCACAAAGATTTTAAAAAGAATGAGACTCAGGGGCGCCTGGGTGGCTCAGTCATTAAGCGTCTGCCTTCATATCAGGTCATGATCCTAGGGTCCTGTGGTAGATCCCTGCATCAGGCTCCCTGCTCAATGGGCAGCCTGCTTCTCCCTCTCCCACTGCCCCTGGTTGTGTTTCCTCTCTCACTGTCTCTCTCTGTCAGATAAATAAATAAAACCTAAAAAAAAAAAGAATGAGACTCAGAATATTATAAACACCAAGCTCCCGATAAACATATTCCTACATAAATAGTATTTGATCAAACCCATCTTCTTCTCTGTCTTGTTTCCCACTTTCTCTTCCCTGTTTTGTTCCAGATAGCTACAAGACAGTCTAAAGTTAACTTGTTATGGAATTATATGATCCAAGATCACCTCTCCGCTGTTCCCTGCTAGTCCTCTCCATGTACAGAATATCAACACCATCTGCCCTTTTCTTCTCAGCAGATTTTCCATGATGACCATTTTCCCCACATGTAAGCATATCCATCCTTCCAACCATCTTTCTTTCTTTCAATTTTCATGAGGTTACCACATGAGCATATTCTTACTTCCTACTTCCTTTGTTTCCCATTCTTCCTTTTGAGAATTTAAAAATTTAATGCATGTCATGGCTTATAAACACAAAAGTAATGCCACAAATAGATACAGCTGTATCAAGGAGAAGCAATGCTTTATGTTTCAAAGTGAAATAAGACAATAACCAGAGCCACCCTCCTGAGTTCTCAGCAGTCCCTTTTAGACTCTCCATCAACATCTCCATCTACTCCCTCATCCTCTTTTAATTAAAACCATGCCTCTATAAGCAGTAGCTCTCAAGAGAAATAAACCATTATTTTTTTATTCAAGTTTATAGGTTTTTCTGTTTTGTTTCATTACTAGTTGCAAGTGAGTTATTTTTCTGCTGCAAATGTGCTGAGTTTCAGCTTCATTACAGGCCAAATAAGCTTTTACGTGTTGGCCATGGGACACACCCTACCACCATTTGTAACACTGGTTTTATGGGAGAAAATGCTGTGAGTTCCACACAATCAGTTTTCAAAGGAACTAATGGAGCATCACCTGTTTGTCAACGGGGAACTGCCCTTTAGGGTTCTGACTGTGTCCCTGCTGGTCCTGGATCTGTAACGAAAGTATGTGTGTTTGGTTGAGAATTCATTCACCTCATTCACAGAATGCAGTTCTCTCTCCTCCCTCGGCACAACATGGCTAAGCCTCTGACCCAAACAGGAGTCTGCAGGCACTTTGTGCATGACATTCACACCAACAGTGTGGAGTTGGATAAATAAACTTGATTTCTGTCCTTTTTAGTAAATAAATATTTTACATGAAGAATCCCAACTTCGCTTTCTTAATGAGCCAGGCTCCCTAGGAAATTGTTTGACACAGTTTCTTATTCTTCATAGATACATATGTGTGTTTATGTGTGTGTATATATACACACATTATTTTTTTTAATCTTTCCTATTCTGTTCGCCACTTTAATTCCAGCGCATAATCAGATTCTTCTAAATTATTGGACAAGTCTTAGAAAGAGTTGCAAATAGGTTTTAAATTAGTTATTCAATGTATTAGCCTATATACAAATGGATTAATAGAATAAGCTACACTAAATGGATCCACCTGCATTAACACAGGCATTTAAAATGTTTTTTCCGACATAGGGGACACACTATAGGCATGAGTGGGAAGACGAGAAACCACAAGAAGGCTGTTGAGCAATAATCCATGTGAGAGATGTTAGAAGCTTGGATAAGGGTGGATATGGTGAAAATGATGAGAAGTGGTTGGATTCTAGATGGTTTCTTAAGGCTAAGCTGCCAATATATGGAGTATGGGATGTCAAAGAAAAGAGGAGCCAAAAATGAACTTTTTGTTTAACCAAGCAGAAAAATCAGACTGCTGAAAGTCTTTATGGAGAATAAGAGGGGTGAGAGTGGGTACCAAGAAGTCCCAGTTGGATTTGTTTAGAGATTCCCACAAACCTTGTAGGTACAGACGTTGAATCAGAAATTGGATATATGAATGTTAAAAAATCAGCATTAAGAGGACAAGTGTTATCTTTGGAAGTGGAGAATGTACATTTTTCTAGAACAGTTCTAAAACCTGAGAATAGTGGTAGATTGCTGAGCAGGGAACCCTAGCAATAGAAGAAAGGGATACCACACTTAGGGAAGTTAAATGACCTGGCCCAAGGTAACACAGAGTGGTAGAGTCAAGATCAAAGTTTAGATCTATCTGATGAGTTTCCCAGCCTGTTCTTACCCACTACAGTGAAATGCCTCATTAAATGTAGCTTCTTTTTTTTTTTTAACTTTTCTGCAAAGAAGAGTTCTGCCCTCTTTTTTCAAAACATTTTATAATCATTTTGAACACATATGCACACCGGAATCATCATACTTTTTTTTCTCTGTGACATCATGGATTCACCAAACATTTAGTGCCATTTTCAGGTTTCCTTTGCCCTGTATTCACCCTGTCTTCTAGATTCCCTATCCAACATAAACACACAGAAGAAAGGCTTTGTTTTTTTACCCAGTGCTAATGGACTGGATTGAGCACCCCTCCCCAAAATTCATATGTTGAAGTCTTAAACACCCCCCCTCCCTCCAGTGTAATGGTATTTAGAGATGAAGCCTTTGGGAGATAATGAGGTTTAGAACAAGGCACGAGCCTGGGTCCCTGGTGATGCCATTACTGCCCTTATAAGAATGGCCACCAGAGGGCTTACTCTCCCTCCTTCTCTCTGTCATGTTAGAGGAGCCAGTGGAAAAGATGGCCATCTGCAAGCCAGGAAGACAGCTCTTGCCAAAACCTAATCACACTGGTACCCTTGTCTCAGACTTCTAGCCTTCAGAACTGAGAGAAAATAAATTTTTGTTGTGAAAGCCGGCCAGTCTGAGGCATTTGGTACTAGAAACCTGAACTCCCAGGAAATTACAATCTTAAGCAGAGAGCCCGATATGGGGCTCGATCCCAGGGCCCTGAGCCACCCAGGCGCCCCTTATGATGCATTTCTAAGAGCTGTGTAGTGCCTTCACCAAGTCCTTAGGACAAAAAGGGAAGAAATCAGTTTAACTTTCTTTTCCTCATCTGTTGTTTTGTTCCACATTGTACATAGGATATTTATCATCATCTATTTTGTAATAACTCCAAAGATAAATTTTCCATAATTCCTCTTACATCCAGGCTGAGAGATATTAGTAATCAATTATGTCTCCTGTAATCATTCTCATTATGGACTGCTGGGCAAAAAGCAGCTGATCTCTCTCTCTCAACCTTTGCCCTCTTTCTCTCTCCAGATACATTTTTCTGTTGCTTACCATTTAATCATCATAAGATAAATCCTTCTCTCATTAAAAAACAAATTTATTTCCTCTAGAGATCATTATTTACTGTTAGGAACTTTCTACTAATGAAGTCAATCCTTTCACGGGTTTGTTTTTACCTGCCTGTTTTACTCTATGGGATATTTTCATAAAAATTGATTTTGTTTGCTCCTATTCTAATTCTCTATCTCAACTGAAAAACATGTTTTGCTGGGGCTATCTGCAGCTTGTTAAAGTTAGAACCCTTCTAATTTTGAAAACAGCCCTTTTATACTATCGTTGCCTCAATCATTTTCCAAGTATGCCATGTGAGAAAGTCTTGAGGGAAGATGGAATAAGGCAGAGCACCATTTCTAACTTTAATGAGAGTGGCTCAATGGAATTAGATGTTATCAGTAACTTGACAAACTGGAACATAAAAAAGTATGATTCAAAATGGATTGTTAATAACTTGAATAGAGTATGTCAGTATGCACTTCCTTTGTGACTGTAAATATCAGTGAGAGTGTAGTGGGTAAGAACACCATCTCCAGAGTAAGCCCGCGTGAATTTGCATGTGGCAAGCCCTAGCTTAGTGACCTTCAACTCCTCTGGGCTTCCTTTTCCTCATCTGATAGTCATAAGACTATCAGGAAAATTAAGTGAGTCAGATATGTGTTACCAGTCAGGAGATGTCAGAGGACACTGAAAAGCAACCTAAGAGCTCTGTGGCTTCATGCAACAAAGGCTGACTTCTCATTTACACAAAGTCACTTACGGGTTGGGGTAGGCCTCCAGGGCAGCTAACCTCCATGCAACTGCTCAGCACCCAGACTGCTTGAATCCTGTGGCTCAGCCATCTGGACAGGAGGCCTCTGCATTGCTACAGCAAGGGAAGAGACCCAGTAGAGAAGCAGGAGGACTGGCAGGGACTTCTCCAGGCTACATCTCAGGAAAGACAGGAAAGACATGTCACTTCAGTGGCCCCTGCTGACTGAAAGAAGCCCCCTAAGGAGGAGGAAAAAAGGAATGTTTGTTTAACATTAACACTTAACTGATTCTGTCCCAGGTTATAAAATACTTAGAGTGGTGCTGGCCAGAGATTAAGAAGCCAGTCCATGCTAGCTGTTGTGATCCACTGAAGGGCAGAATGTGTCGTGCTAAGGAGTCAGTAGCTCCTGTGGCCAAGGGCTGTTATTAGGTTCCAAAGAAAGGGAACTAAGAAATGAATTTGCATGTTTAGAAGAAAATTCTCTAGTTCCATCTTGGGTTTCTCATCCCCTCCTGCTTTAAATTCAAGTTGCCTTTCCCCGTTGTGCTATCTTGTGTCAATGAAACAGCCTTCTTTACCTTTTCATAATTTAGTTATTTCATTTGTAAAATGGAGGTAATTACAGCTGCTTGCTCAGAAGATGCATTATAAATGGCTGATTTTTCTAATGTTATAGATCACACATAGTCAGAAGTTGTTCTGACTGTTATTACTCGAGGATATACAACTTCCTTTATGCTCTTGATCATTTTTGTTCTCAGTTTCAACATCTGCATCTTGATGGTATGGTTGATATTATCTCTGAGGATGCCTCCATACACTCTTAAGCACCAGTGAGTATGTGTAAATTTGAGAGTCTCTAGGCAGGAGTGTCTGTTTCTAACCTAGGTGGGATTAAGTTCACATGATTCCCAGTCACATGCCTTTTTCTTCACTCAGTCATTCCCCAATTCCCAGGATTAAAGCTGACTTGAGAAATATTTTACTACCTCTAGCCCCAGCTTATAAAGCTCTACCTTATGTTATCATCATTTTTATTTCATCCTTATTCATATTAATTATGCTTATTGGCATCTACCTTCTTCTAAACATACCCCCATAATGTCCCATTGCTTCATCATTCAGTTGAAGCTGATTCTGTACTCCACTGGATGCTTTCTGCCTTCTCCTTGTAAAACCTTTCATCAGCATAGAAGCTGAAATTCAATCCAGCAGGCCAGATCCTTCTCTTCACTGATAGCCATCATTGTCAAAAATAGTTGCCTGTGTATCTGGATAAATGAAAATTACTCCCTTTGAATTCTCTAGAGCTATGTTTAGCTCATTAGTTGAGAGATTCTGGTACTTCACTAACAACGAGTGACCTGGTCTATGGCAAAAATTACATGTCTTCTGGAGTTTGCCATGCAACTCTAACAGTTCATGGACAGTGCGTCCCAGGGCCGTGGTCCAAACTTAATCTGTCCTGGTCACCTCCTTGTGATAAACACCCAAGCTGTACTGACCTGAAGAGGTCACATGCATGATATCTATCAGAGCATCATTGGCAGGGAGGTGCCTTAATAAATATGTTCCTCCACTTCCTGCCCTCCAATGGGATGTTTAGATGTCCAGGAAACAGTAGAAGACACTCGAGAGGTAACGCCTAAAGCAACATCCAGAAATGTCTGATAAAATTAATTTCCTTTAAGGATGACTAACGTAGGTAATACATAGGAAGAATGTATAAACATATAAAAAGTTTAAACATATAAACTTATAAACATATAAAATGTATAAACATATAAAAGTATAAACATATAAAAAATTCTGTACCAGAGAGAACTTGCTTCAAAGTCTGGCTTTACCCCCAACTGTTGAAACCATTTTAGAGTAGTAGCATTTTTGATTCCTTGGGTGTTCTATTTCCCAGTCTTAAAATGGAAATAATATTAATGAGTTATCAGAGTTGTAAATGTCAAATCAAATACTGTAATAATGTACACTTAACATAGCTGAGTGACTTTCAGGAAGCCACACAAACTATCTGTCTCAATTGCCTCATTTGCCAGTGGGGGATAATAAGAGGGCCTACTGCATAGGATTGTGAGGATTAAATGACATATTATGTTATATTAGTTGTTATCGGCCATTACTATAAATTACCCAAGTTCTTTCATAGAGCCATGAAATATTATGGGTGTGTTATGATTCATCAAGGCTCTGGCCCAGGGCTGCTGTTAGGCTGCAGTGAAAAGGAGCCAGGAAACTTTTTATTTGAATGTAATGGTGATATTTTAGTTGGCTCTACTGCTAACAAAGTGAAACCACTGGCAAAATTCTTATAAAACAGAATCAGTATCTCTGAGACTCT
This sequence comes from Taxidea taxus jeffersonii, assembly GCA_003697995.1. NCBI lineage: Eukaryota > Metazoa > Chordata > Mammalia > Carnivora > Mustelidae > Taxidea > Taxidea taxus. The sequence goes on along the minus strand of ML107663.1, from coordinate 56,035 downwards.
GCCTGGCTGGCTTTGAGTAACTGACCACTCAGACCTCAATGTGCTCACATTTAGTAGAGGGTATTGGGTGAGCTGATTTCTTATAGTCTGTGTAGCTCTGTGTACTGAATTTCTGGCACATACAAGCCTGTATCTCATGGTTTGTCATATGTCTTAAGAAACATTTTTTTAAACCATACTTTTGAAAATTTTTTAAGCAGGGAAGACTAGCCTAGACCCTTGCAAATTAAATATGTATATGCATGAAAACACGGTAGGTAGAAAAGTTACAGGTCTGTTCGTTATTCCGTTATTCTCTCAGTATCTGTCACACAGAGGTATTCATGGATTTCACATTTTGGACTTACCTTTTCTTTTCCATTTTATATAATTTCTGATGCTCTCTTTTTTCTTCATGAACTTCCTTTCACCTTTTCTCTTCTCTACATAAAACAGATGATCTAATATTCAGGCATAAAGCTTATTGCTTGATGAAGGTGGAAAAGAGAAGGAGAAAACAGCAGGAATCCAGACTTGTTTCATTGACCTATTAGGAAATCTGAAGTATTATTTGGGTTGCCTCTGGAAAAGGATGGTCCAGGTCAAGTATTATTAACTTTCTGTTTTTGTTTGTGATATTACAAGTTTGATCAGACTCTTGGAAAAGGACTCTCTGCTTATTATTTTTGTTTTTGTCATTGAAAGTTTTTCAAATGATACACAAAGTCCCTGAAAATCTAAATGGGACAAAGTTACATTACATATTTTAAAGCCCAGTACTACAATTATGCTAATGTAATTAAGCTTCATGAATATAGTATGCAAATCAAATTGTCAAGAACTATACCAAATAGAATTGTTCTTAAAGATAGAACAGATTGGTTCTGAAATTCTTATAAGGATCACTGTTTCATAAATTCCTAAGCAGAATATCATCTTATACAATTGAAAAAGTGCTTTAAGAACATCATCATCAATATTTATTTTATACATTTTTCTCAGTGGAAGTGACACATTTTGATGTAAAGAAAACAAAAATTAAATCTGTTTATAATGGAAAGGTTTAAAGTATCAATATCTGGAAAAGGTTTACATGTTTTATCTTTCTTCTCCAGCTTTATTGAGATATAATTGACATATAATATTATGTAAATTTAATGTGTACAATGTGATGATTTGATATATGTATGTATTACAGAACAATTACCACAGTAAGGTAGTGTATCCACAATTCATCACCCCATATAGTTAACTTTTTTTTATGGTGAGAATATTTAAGATTCACTTTCTTAGCAACTTTTGAGTATGGCATAGTATTGTTAACTAGAGTCACCATAATGTACACTAAGAAGTTACTCACCTTATAACTGGAATTTTGTACATTTTGATCACTTCCAGCCATTTCTCCCACCTCTCACCTCTGGTGAACACGAGTCTGCTGTTTCTAGGAGTTCATTTTTTTTTATATGCCACATATAAGTGGGATCATATAGGATTTGCCTTTTTCTTTCCAATTTATTTTACTTAGCATAATGCCCTCAAGGTTCATCTTTGTTGTTGCAAATGGCAAGAGTTTTTTCTTTTTATAGTTAAATTATATATGTAATTATGTTATATAATTATATATACAGCATATCATATATATATATAGCATAATACACCACATTGCCTTTTATGAAAAATAGCTTAGAGATGTCTATGTGGTATTAATTTCGTTATAAATATAATAACAAAAAAGCTGGTTTGAGCCATCAGAGCGACTTGAAATTCTTATCATATGAAGGTCATGAGGAGCTATTTGAAGGGCTCATTGAGGAGGACGATGATAACTAGGTTGTTTCATCTGCTTTGGGCCTTCCTGCCTCTTGTGTTGACCCAGCTCTTAGGTCTGGCTGTTTTCAGTGACCCTTCTCTGCTGATCACCCCTTGTCCCCCCAGTGTCTAAGCTTTCAGAGAACTAACCCAGAACAGCATTGTAGGGGAAATAAATATGGCCAGGAAGGCTGAATTGTTTTGTGTGTAATCTTTTATATTTTATTGTAAAATTAACATTTGCTTATTTCAGAAAAAAGAGAAGCAAACTGGAAAAAAAACAAGGAAAGAAGAAAACCCCCAGACCTTATAACCCCATCACTATGAAATCTTCTTTTATATCATTTTAGTGTCATCCACATTTTTGTTACATTTTTAGCATAACACATACATTTCTGTTTAGGTGGTTTGTAGACACATACAGACACACATATTTTGCTTTTTTTAAAAGATTTTATTTATTTATTTGACAGACAGAGATTGTAAGTAGGCAGAGAGGCAGGCAGAAAGAGAAGGGAAGCAGGTTCCCCGCTGAGCAGAGAGCCCGACTCGGGGCTCTATCCTAGGACCCTGGGATCATGACCCGAGCTGAAGGCAGAGGCTTTAACCCACTGAGCCACCCAGGCACCCTCATATTTTGCTTTTTTAACTGAAGTAATATCCTTTGTATTTTTCTGAAGTTATTTGACATCATTTTTAACATCATTCCGTTCCAACATATGTGTGTAGATTGGCATATATAATGCTCCCCCAGTGTTGGGCAGGATTTGAGGGTATGGAAACTCCTCGACTTCAGCTTTGTTGGCAGACTAAAGAAGGCAAGTGAGAAATCACCTCCTTGTTGTTTAAAACTGTTTTTTCTCTGCCTATCAAAGCAGAATATTCTGTGAGATGACTATATCCAAAAAATAGAAAAGTAATTCTTCAGGCAAACCAAAAGTTGAATTATAGTAGGTACAACCTCTGCCTTCTCCTGAAGTTGAACAATATGATGAATTTCACTTTGAGAAGAAGGATGAAATTCATTATTGCAAATATTATCTGCTCAACCAAAATCCATGATTGATTGATGGCAGTGGGTGGTGTTTGAATCAGTTACTCTACGTTAGCTTAATTACATAAATGATTGTACTGGCACAGAACTTGTGTAGCTTATGTGGATTCATTTCTGCCTGATGATCATTATGCACACCTTCACATCTCTTCCCCAACCTTCAGTTTTACAAGATTTTTTTTTTTTTAGGGTGAATCACACACTGGCCAGTACTCTGCAACCATTCACCGCTAACTGCCTGACCTTTGCATGAGAAGATGTTGCCTCAAATGGCGATTCCTTTGTAATGTAGCCTCTCTTTTATCCGTGGGTTCCCAGAGGCGTCCCTTCAGTGGTTTCTATTAAAACTTTCATTCTAATTTCCTTTAGGCTGTTTGTGGCTGATAATAAATAGAAGTTTCCTTTCCAAAGGGACTGAAGTATAGTGCTAAGAGCATTAAATTTTACCAGTGTCTTTGTAGGCATTAGCCTTCATCACGAGGGATGCAAGAGGCAGGTGACATTAGGGCTGTTGTATTTCTTCCTCTGCATGAAATCTCCATCCCCAATTTCTCTCCTGAGCTCCCATCTTAACGGCCCACTGCCTGCTTGCTGCTCATTTCCTCTGGGTTGGCCCTCTGAAACCTAAAACCTATCTATCTCATTTGGAAATTTATCACCCTTGTCAAACAATCCTTTATATATTTTTTTCTCTATTTCAGTTTTTGGCTTCACCATCTTATTGATCACGTAGGCCAGAAAGCTGGGAGTCACAGAGGTTCCTCTAACTTCCTCACTCCTTACTCCTAATCAGCTGGAAAGTCCTGACATTTCCACCCTACACATTTTTCAATTCTGTCCTCTCCCCTGAATGCTCTATCCCAGATTTGTCTCATCATTTGATTGAATTATCTTAACAGACTCCTAACTAGTTTGCACATTTCCAGACTTTTCCACTTCCAACCAATAACTCCACAGTGGGTTTCCCAAAGACAAATCTCATTTCTCTGGAAAAACTCCTCAGTCCTGCCCAGCGTCTGTGCCATATTTTTCAAAACATGGTCTGCTAATCATCTGCTTAAAAATCACTAGGGGAGAGGTATTGTGCAAAATTCAGATTACTGTAGCAAAGGTTTTAGAATTGGAATCTTGTAGGGACAGAGCCCGGGAACCTGGATCATAAACAAGCTCTCAAGTGACTAAGTACTCAAACCCTATGCATCTTTGACCTACCTGTAGAATAAAATTCAAGTTCTTGCACAGACCAGTTTCCTGCCAACCTGTGTACACCCTTTCAGCTTCATGTTTTCTGCCCTACTAAAAGGCAACTGCTCTGAGTGTCCCCAAAGATCACTGGCTCCCATCCGCTGTCTTTGCTGGCTCATCCTCAATAAAGTGCCCTTTCCCAGATTCTTGGTTTAATTGTGACACAGTCAGGCATGGGGGCTCTCCTCTGACCTTGATATTCAGGGTATGACCAGCAGCTTCCACTTCACATGGAAATGTGTTAGAAATGTGGAACCACAGCCCCCACCCCCGATGCACAGAATAACAGTCTGCACATGGACAGTTCTCAGGTGGTCTGTACACACAGTTCCATTTGAGAAACCTGCTTTTGGAAAAGTCACAAAATCTCTCCATTTGGACAAAGTCGTGCTTTTTGCACAGCACTCTGTGTACACATCTGTCTCTTCCACTAGATGGTGGGCTCCTGGAGGGCAAGCAATCCTCCTTATTATCTCTATATTTTCAGCCCCTCTTATTGTCTGTGGCACATGGAGTGGCTCAACAAATGTTTGTTTATTTAAACTGAACTGACCTGTAGGTCAGCCTGGAACGAAAAAGCTGGATCCCTGATGAAATGTCCTTTTGCACAGATTTGGTTGCACTTTCATTTTTGGATGCTCTTGCTTTTGGCTGAGCTGATGCTGTTTTTGCCTCCTTTTCCTAAATTCACAGATGGTCTAGAGCATTTGCTCACAGAGAGTGGATTGCTGCCCAATGTATTTTGCTGTGGGCCAGGCAGCTGGGCTTCCCTGTTGGTTACTGGCCAGACCCTGCTGATTGAAGCTTCCCTCAGGGACAGCATATTTGTTTCTTTTTCCAGGAGGTGCCTCATTTGAGTTCAGGTGTGTGTGTGTGTGTGTGTGTGTGTGTGTGTGTGTGTGTGTGTGTGTGGTGCAAGGAAGATTCTTCATTTTCAGGATGTTTTCTCCCTCCACTCATTTAAGTTACTGAAGTTGCTTATGCCATTTTCACTTCAAACTCTAGCATGAAGCCTCTGTGACTTGGCTTCAAACTTGATTCCAACTGATAGCTTTCTATCAATTTCCATCCTCTCTCTTGGATCATTAGACTTCAAACTACATAAATGTAGATTGTATCTATTTTTGCTTAATATTATATCTCCTAAGATTTAGCATGGTGCCTGGCATATGTGTAGAATGAATGAATAAATGAATGAATGGATGGATGACACAGATCAAAGCGCTAATGTAGTGTTACAATCTCAGGTACTTTCTCCTATATAGTCTTTATATTCTTCTGTATTTATTTATTTATTTATTTATTTGAGATAAGCATCATCTCTCGAAGGTATGTTACACTTTAAGAGAATCTTATTACCATTTTATAAAACCAGTTAGCTTTTATAATACTTCTGAAATACCAAAAATGCTGTCCTTACTTTAAATAGCCCCAACTATTAATTCAGTTCTTCATTTAGTGTGGTTAGAAACCCTAAAGAAAAAATCATAGTATGCAGATGCTATAATACGAAGGTCTGTGGACTAAATTTGGTTCACGTATACTTTTTTCCTTTTCCTTTTTTGGTCTTACACAATTTATTTCAAAGTATTTGAATATTTTCTTTGGAGCATGTATGCCCCAGGAACCAACACTGCTGATTGTCTTATGTGCAGCCTGGTTTTCCTATTATCCTTTTGGACTGAAAGTGTTTGTTTGCAGCCCATGTTGTATAGGTATATAGGACTTTGGAGTCAGACTATCTGTGTTGTAGTACTAGCTCTGGCATTTACTAGTTTGAGGATTTCAGGTAAATCACCAATATATATTTTATATGTAAGACAGACATATCAGTACCTATTTAAGAAAACTGTAAGAAATGAATAAAGTTATCTTACATCAGCCACAGACCGTACTTTGGCATTCCCCTAATAGTTCCTGAGCTGCTTTATTTCTTTGCTTTTGTAGGCAATAGAATGTATGTACTTGGCATGTTCTTGCTACCTTTTTTCATAAAGACTTCCTAGCTCTTTAGTGTTAGCAGTCATCAGTCTTATATCTGTCCTCCCAGTTTACATGTCTTACCACTCATTTGAGAAATTGTCACGTTTTGCTCATTACTACGTGTTTGTAAGTATATGTCTGTTTCCTCCTTTATATTTGGAACCCTTTGAGGAAAGATCTGTCCCTTGTCCATCTGTCTTTCCTTCAGGACCCAAAATGCTTTGCACAAAATAATGGATAAGACTTGTATGCAGAATTGAAAAACAGTTGGGTCAAAGGCATGGAACTCAGAATTCTGGGGTTTTCTACTGGGTCCATCACTTACTGGCTGGGTGATATTAGCCATCTTAATTGATCTCCATAAGCCTAGATTCCTTATTTGTGAAACTATGGAATGGGGATAGTGATAAAACCTATCTCCTAGAGTGCCATGAACATTAAATGAATTAATATCTGTAAAAGGCTAACACTTACTAAGGCTCAATATTTAATATATTTATTTTTATCTTCCTATTCTCTTTGTACATGGACACAAGCTGCCAAATAAGCTGTAATTGAGCAACTTGGCATTGCTAATCCTCCCTATTCAATTTTAGGAGAACACATAACTGATTCTAGAGAAGAACAGCTTTTAAAGGCAATGCTCTAACTCAAAAGGCATAAAATTTTTTTTTGATGGGGACTTTTAAGATGCAGGAGGTAACTTAACCATCAGGGTATTTTGGCTGCAGTTCATGACAAATAAACCTGTTATGGATAATTTATGTTGAAGCTGCTCATGTCGCATGGAAAAGGGTTCAATTTGCGCAGCACATACTTCTTTATTACCAGATGATTCATTGAAAATCACAATTTGTGGTTATCTGCCTAGTGGAAGGGTTGTTGGTCATAAAAACATCATAGGAGAAAATTCGACAATGAATATTATTTATGCCAAAGACATACATTTGTATTAGCTCCACACATCCCGATGTATGTGAATTAAAATTGTGACAGTACTGACAGTCCAAATGAGACCAAACGAAGGGTGAGTGTCAGCATTTCTGATAAGCTGTGCAAGATAATAGTTTTTGATACAAAAATGAATTCAACCTATATACTGAAGGATACTTTCCTTAATGACAAAGACACATTTTTCTTAGGTACTACTATTAGCAAAGGGAATACAAGGGAGAGGTAAAGGAAAGCCAAAGAAGTAAAGAATGGCCTTCTTCTAAACTAGATATTTCCAACATCCTGAACTATTTCCTGGTACTTTCAATAAACACAGGAAAGCAGATTGACTAATTCTGCCTCATGGGTACCATCGAATGCCTTCCAGAAGCAATGGCTTAAAAAAAGATGATGCTTGCTAAGTAATAGTGTTTACTTTGCAATCAGATGCCTTGTGTGAGATGGCCTCTGTAGTTACAGATCTTTCTTTCTTAAACTTCAACAATTAAGGCATTTCATTTTGATATGCAGCATTTTCTCCTTGTTAATTTTTAGTTACTGTGGTTTTGAGTTCTTCACAGTTATAAAAGAGATTATACCCATCATAACTGGTCCTAATGTGTTCAAGTGGATACAAATATGGCAAGGGGAGGCAGTAGTTCTGTGAGAAACGTGTATACCCTGAGTTATTCCATATTATATATTCTTCTTTAATCTGTCACTTTGTTTCCTGTAGATACATCTGAAGTTCTGCCAGTGCAGGAAACATTGTAGCTTTATAGTAGGTTCATTGAACATTATGGTTATATAACAGTTTTTATTAATTCATGATACATGTGATTAACTATGTGAATATGGAATAAAAACAAATAATGTGAGCCAATAATTATCCCTCAGAAATGTATTTAACATTTTTCCTACCTGATGTGCTAGTTTAAAGCTTATCAACATTATTTTATTTAATTCTCAAAACAGTTCTATAAAACAAATCTTATTTTTTATATTTTTTTTATTATAAAGGTACACTTGGCAAAAAAGGAAAAGTTCATAAATAGATAAAATGAAATGATGTCTCCTTTCATTTCTGCTCTTTGATTTCCCAGAGGTATTTTGAATTAACACTTCGGTGTATGTACTTCCAAGTCTTTCCTTTTTTTCAGTAAGCGTTTCTTCAGTAAACTCTTTATTTCCATTTACCACAGTGAGCTATATTGTTGAAAATATTTGTAAAAGTCTTACCTTTTCATAGATTAGTTATTTAATTATCATTTCTGTCACAAGAATTGCAATGTAGTATCAGCTTTTCTGAACTAAGATTCTAAACTGATAAAATTCTATAACAACAGCTGTACATCATAAAATAAACCAGTGCTTTCTGAATGATGATCTAATTATTAAGAATTACAGTGGTACATTTCCTAAACATGTGTGCTACACGTGAAAACTTAAAAGTCTTCCAAAATAAAAAATCTACACTGTACTATTTTAAAAGAATATTATCTTCAATGCATTTGAATGCTTAACAATCATATTTTAGGTGTTATGTATGTCATAGTAACTTTTTAAAATGTTTTCAAACCAGTTTTCAAATTGGTGCATAGTATATAAAGAAATAAGAAATGGCAAAAGAAAGGAAAAATGCAGACTTTTTCACATATGCAGGTTTTTTTTTCTTCAAGATTTTATCCGTATATTTGAGAGAGAAAGAGACAGAGTGAGACAGCATGAGAGGGGAGACTCCCCATGGAGCCGGGAGCCCGATGTGGGACTCAATCCCAGAACTCCGGGACCATGAACTGAGTGAAAAGCAGTCGCCCAACCAACTGAGCCACCAGGCACCCTCACATATCCAGGTTTATACCACTTCCTATGTTCCCTCTTTTTCAAAGTTCCAAGTTTTCCATCTGATGTCTCTTTGCTTCATCTTAAGAATTTCCGCTTCTTTATAATTTCCTGTAGTATCAGTCTGCTGCTTCAAGTTGTCTTTTATCTGAAAATGTCTTCATTTCACTTTTATTTTTTCCCAGTTTCATTGATAATTGAATGTGTCACTATATAAGTTTAAGACAGTATGGTCGTTGGATTTGTGAAATGATTGTCACAGTAGGTTCAGCTAACTTTCATCTTCTCCTATACATACACTAAACAAGAAAAGAAAAAGAAAAAAATTCTTGTGATGAGAACTCAGAGAATTTACTCTTTCAACAGCTATCTTTTATATCATACAGCAGTGTTAGCTATAGTCATCATGGTATACATTATACCCTCAGTACTTACTTGTCTTATAAATGGGAGTTTGTACCTATGACTCCCTTCTTTTAATTCTACCTCTCCCCACCTCTGACCTTTGCTACCCTAAGTCTGATTTCTTTTATCATGTATTTGGTTTTAGTTTTCTTTTTCTTTTTATATTCCACATACAAGTGAGACCATATAGTAGTTGTCTTTCTCTGTCTGACTTATTTCACTTAGCATGATGCCTTCAAGTTCTATCCATGTTGTTCCAAATGGTAGGCTTTTCTCATTTTTATGGCAGAGTAATATCCCATTGTATATATATACTATAAGTTTTTATTTTTCCTTCCTTCCTTCCTTCCTTCCTTCCTTCCTTCCTTCCTTCCTTC